>KN491858.1:0-14539 GCA_000787155.1 Scartelaos histophorus
TCTCTCTCAGATGTGAATGCTCCTGGGTGTGTTTAAAATGTGTCACACTGAAATACTGAATCTTTCTCAGGTAAAAATTTAAAAAGCCAAACTCACAGAGGTGAAAGGGGTGAGTGACGTCTGCGTTCAGTTTGTCCATCTGCAGCAATTTCATCTGTAACTGTAACTGAACCAGAGAGACCGGTCAGAAACCAGGACTAAACCAGGACTAAACCAGAGAGTCCAGTCACAAACCAGGACTAAAGCAGTACCTGGTCCAGTTCTCTCTGTGTTCTGAATCGCTCCTCGGCTCTGGACAGGTGAGAGGAGAAGGCGGGGCTTGCATCAGCGAGGGCGGAGTCTATTTCCTCCTGAAACAAAAAAAAATATACTGGTATATATATAAATATACTCTTAAAATATACTGGTCTATAAGATTATATATTTTAAACCACATAAAAAGTAGAATATGGTTGCTGAGGGCTTTTCAATAGACAATACATATGAATTTAATTATGCCATGTGATTGGTCAGTGCTCACCTGTCCCTCTGCTGTGATTGGTCAGTGCTCACCTGTCTCAGGGCTCCTCTGGACACACACCTGGAGAGGACACTGGCTGCAGGAGTCACAGAGAAGGTGCTCATTTCTCTTTGCAACATCTGGAACGAAACAGGAGACGGTGGGTTTACAGTTACTGGTTCTGAGGCTGCTTAATTCTAGTCTAAAGGTAGTTTACTTGAAGATCTGTCCATGCAGCAAGATATTTTCACTACTTTTAAGTCATTTTCTGTTAGATTTAAGTGTTTATCTTAAGCTTTTTTGCAGTGTAATAATATGAATCATGTGTGAAATTACTGTGACATTAAACAAAACCACTTTATATCCTGTAGCACATTTTACATAGATATTGTAGAAGCGTCCTAAACCAACCCTGCAGACGTCTGGAGAGGGTTGGAGAGGGTCAGAGAGGGTCAGAGAGGGTCAGAGAGGGTCAGAGAGGATAACTGTAGCTTTGTAATGTGCTTAGAGGCTATTGTAAACAAACACTGAGACCCAGAATGTGCTTTTTTGTGGTAAAAATCAATATTGAGATGTGGCTCTCAGAAAATTGTGATATGGATTTTTTGACATATTGATCCCAAGACTGGATACTGTGTCTTCATGCAGTCTTGTCCTGGTCCTGGTCCAGGCTCATGTATTTTTAAGTGCCCTGGTTCTGATCCAAAACTGAGACTCAGCACAAACTCCCATCACAGATATGAGGTTCTTAAGAGCACCTGCAGCAAGTTTGGGAATCCTGGTTTACATTAAAGAGAGAGGAGAGAGGAGAGAAGGAAAAGAGAGTGAGGAGGAAGAGGAGAGAGAGATAGAGAAGAGGTCATTTAGGACACCTGCAGTTTGGGGATGTACTACATTAAAAAGAGAAAGAAGAGAGAGAAGAGCGGGAGCAGAAGAGGAGGAGAGAGAGAGAAGAGGAGAAGGAAGGAGAAGGGGAGAAAGAAGAGGAGGAGAGAGAGTGAAGAAGAAGAAGGGAGAGGAGAAGCGGAGAGAAAAGAGGAGAAGGAATAGAAGTGGAGGAGAGAGAAGAGAAAAGGAGACGAGGAGAAACAAGGAGAAGGAAGAGGAGAGAGGGAGAGAGAAAAAAGAACAAAGAGGAGAGGGAGAGAGAGAAGAGGAGAGAGAAGATGAGAGGAGAAAAGAGATGAGGAGAAGGTAGAGGAGAGGGGGAGAGAGAGGGAGAGAGAAGAGGAGAGGGGGAGCAGAAGAGGAGAAGGAATAAAAGTGGAGGAGAGAGGAGAAGAAGGAAGAGGAGACGGGGAGAAAGAAGAGGAAAAGGAAGAGGAGAGAGGAAGAGAGAAAAAAGAATAAAGAAGAGGGGGAGAGAGAAGAGAAGAGAGAGAGAGAGAAGAGGGGAAGAAAGACAAAAGGGATAGAGAGACGAGAAAGAAGAGGAGAAAAAGGAGAGGAGGAGAGAAGAGGAGGAAAGGGAAGAGGAGAAGGAAGAGAAGAATGAAGAGGAGAGGGGGAGAGAGAAGAGAAAGAAGAGGAGAGAGATGAGGAGAAGGAAATGGAGAGGGGCAGACAAGGGGGCAGCAGTAGCTCAGTTGGTAGGAGCATTTTTCCACATAAAAAAACAAAAACCGAACATCACTGGTTGAGCGGTCAGATCCACTGCCCCACAGGTTGGTGGTGTGAGATGAATGCTGTAGTTGTGTCCTCGGGCAAGACACTTAACCCACCTCACCCCTAGTGCCTGCGTACACTGGAGTATGAATGTGTGTGTGAAAGGGTGAGTGGTTCCTTATTGTAAAGCGCCTTGAAGTAAGAAAACTGCTAAAAATGTAACCAGTGTGACCAAGGTCATTTAGGATCACCCGGAGTTTTTTAGTTTACATTAAATACAGAGGGAAGAGAAAAAAGGAGAAAGGGAAGAGAGGATGAGAGAAGGAAAGGCAGAAAAGACATTAGAACACCTGCAGTTTGGGATACACTACTTTAAATACAGAGAGGAGAAAGAGAGAGGTCATTCAGAACACCTGCAGTCTGGGGATACACTCTTAGGTTGTATAAAGAAGTGGACGTGACCCACAGCGCTCAGCCTCAGCCAAATAAAGCTCATCGAGGCCAGCAGAAAATTTGGAGCAGCACTGTCATCTTGGGGAAAGAAGACATCTGACTGGTGGTTATTAATGTTCATATGATGATTTATGGACAAAATAGTGAAATAAAAACACCAGGATCACACAGAGAGAGTTAAAACCAACATTTTACGCCTCACAGCAGTAGTTACAGAAATTATTTACCACATTTTTTTAATAAAATGTGAATTGGAGCTAGAGTTGATGGAGCTGAAGCACCCATGCGCACTTTTTGTTTAGTACACAGTGGCTAGTGTGTTAGCTATGCCCATAAATATATACATGTAAATACAGAGAGAAGAAAAAGAGCAGAGAGAGAGGAGAGGTCATTAGAAGTATCCAAATTAAATTCTAATCGATACAAAACTAGGACTGAAACTAGATACTAATTTAAGCAGGTATCAATGCTAAAAAAGGTCCCATTCACAGGACAAAAATTAACCTTTCCTAAATTGTTTTAGAATGATCTTGAGCTGAATCAGAACAAGTATAAGAGGACATAGACTAGTATACACCTATGGACCACTGAGGGATCACACAGATATAAGGCCACGTGACATAATTTGGAGAAAATAATAAAAATCACCTCAACATATCAACCCAATAATATCAACCATCAGTTTCTGGATTCAACATCAGCGTCAGTTGTGAAAAAGCAAATATCATTTGATCTCTAGAAAGGAGGAGTACTTTTTTTCAGTACATTTTTTACACATGATGTAATAATTCTAGTGATCTTGGTCTTGATCTAGTAGTCTTAGTTGTGGTTAGTAATAATAATAAAATTGTGAAATGAGGGCATAATTCAAGAAAACTGTTATACTCTTGGCCCATTTGTGACTTCTTCACGATAACATGTGAGTCATTAGAGTCATATTTTCTTTGTTTTCTGTTATTTCACCTAAACAAAAACCTAAAAACTAGACAATTTATGCCTCTCTTCACTGTTGGCAGGTATCAAATTGGTCAAAAATAGGGACACCTGGGACATTTCATGTACAAAACTGGGAAAAATCAATGGTTTGGGGTAAATCCACTGGGACAGGGGACACAGGGCTCAAAACTGGGACTGTCACGGGTAAATAGGGACGTCTGGTCACCCTATTTCTACTCGAGTAAACACCACCCAGTACTCTAACTATTACTTTAATAAAACTAAAACACATATTTAAGACATTTACCCAAAAATATTCAGTTAACTAAATACAAAAGTTTCCTCCTGGTTATAGTCACAGCAGTTTGAGCAGGTGTCAGAGCAAAAGAGTGAATGAATAAAGTAAATAAACCTAAAAGCAGAAATCATTTTAACACCAAAAACAAAACTTACCTTGGCTCAGATTATGCAGAAGTTTGATCCGGAGCAAAGTGTCGCATAAACGTGATGTGAGACCGATATCTGAGGAGTTTATCTGATTTAATTCAAGTCAAAATGTGAAAAATAAAAATTAAACTTAGAAAACAACAGAAGGCGCCTTCAGTTTGAGCATGTTTCTGTTTCCGGTGTGTGCTGCCCTCCCGTGGACTCTCCGGGCACCTGCACCGGAGATATACAAAGGGTTTTATTTATTTTATTTCAAATTTTGTTTATTAGAGGCAGGTTTCTGAGTGTAATACGTATACATGCTAAAAATACAGTCATTATGTATGTATGTATAAAAACTTTTCACGCCTTTAAAATAAAAGCTTTTATAAATCTTCAGGGAGTGTTTTGTGAATTGTGTTTTATTACAGAAAGTGTTCATTTCTGCCAGTAATTTATTTGCATTTAAGACATAATAATATCGATTTTAACAGATAAAGAAACAGTTTTAAACCGGTAATTATTATTGCTTTAAAATGTTTGCCTTTATGAATATGTACAAGAAAATTCCAGTTTCATACATTTTATTTAAGAATATAAAGCAAGTTTCTTATAATTTTATTTATTTAATTTTTTTTCATTTATTTTTAATTTAATATTTTTCCCATGCGCATGCGTGAGCCCCTGGTCCCAACAGTGCAGCGATCACAAGCCTGCGGTATTTTTCACTTTTATTTAGTTTTAAGCTTTAACACCATTTAATTTAAACATTTAGAGACACGTACAGGTGTGTTCTGTTACTCTAAGGTGGGTAAAGCGATATTTGTGGTTTTGGTTTTAACTTATTTGACTGTAAATTACTGGACTAACGGGACTATGCTAACGTGCTAATGCGGCTAGCTTCAGATTCACGCCCAAAACAAAAACATTTCTGTGAAAATCTGAAATTTTAGCCCCATGTTTTAAAGTTTACTCTATCCACTCTGGATTACGGGTTTGTTGTGCGCTTGGAGCACGACACCGGGGCTCTTACGAGCTTTGTGCTAGAGTCTGAGTTTGTTTTTGTGGATCTAATCTCAGGATCTCAGCGGCTGATCTCATTAACGCTGACCGAGCAGAGAGGCTGTAAGGCGGACACAGACAGCAGCTCGTCCCGCTGAGAGGAGCCTACAGCCGGTCATGAGCTAACCCTCCTATAGGGCCCTGTGGGACAGAGGGACCGTCCAGAGGAGCTGCTGAGCGGGGCAGGAAAGAAGAAAGTTCCCTAGAGGAGGAGCGAGAGCTGGGAGAAGGAAGACTTGGAGCCCGGGTAAAAGAAGGGAGAGAGACTGTCTGGAAGAGCTCCTGAGTGATAGAGGAGAGAGACAACCCAGAAGAGGAGAAGAGGGAGGCCTGAGAGAGGAGAGGAGGAGTTGCTGAGCAGGGACAGGAGCAGGAGTAGAGGAGAGAAGATGGGGAACAGTGCTCTCAAGTCCCACCTGGAGACCTCCCAGAAGACTGGAGTGTTCCAGCTCACGGGGAAAGGCCTGCAGGAGGTGAGGAGTAGAGACAGTACACACCTGTGGCACCAATAGCACTGTAGATGACTGTTTGGCTTAGGGTCACTAGAGGTTCCTATTTACCAGGATAGTCCCAGTTTTGAGCTCTGTGCCCCTGTCCCAGTAAATTTGTCCCAGCCCTGGTGTGTCCTGTTTAGAAATTTGAAAATCCTAGTTTAACATATGAATGATCATGCAAAACATGACACCAGTGAGGATTAAAACATCTAGTTCCAAAATAAAGTCTTTTGTTATGGGTTTGACGGGAGGGATTACACAGACTTTCAAAACATTTGTCTAAAGGCACACTTTTATGTGTGAAAATGTGAAAACTGTATGACAGGAGATCAGATGTTTAAATAAACTCGGAGATGTCATGTGACGGGTTTTTTTCCTTTGTTGACTTTGCAAATATTAGACATGGGTCATATGTCGTTACCAGAGAGGATGATGTCTTCTGCTCTGTTTCTGTTATATCACTCATCAATATGATTGATGAGATGATTTTATGTCATTATCTTTATACCCTTGCCAGAGTTACAGATGATAATGAGTTGTTCTAATGCATTTGTTGTGTCAGTTCCCAGAGGAGCTGCAGCGTCTCACCTCAAACCTTCGCACCGTCGATCTGTCGGGAAACAAGATTGAGGTGCTTCCTGCTTCGATTGGGAACTTTCTACAGATGAAGAGTCTAACGCTCAATGCAAACAGGCTCAGTGAGTGTTTACCTGATAAGAACCATGTTATCTTAGCTATTTCACTAACTAAACTAAAGGCAAGCAGAGTCCGTGTGTAAACAGCACAGAGACTTTTCAGCCTTTTGGACAATATCAATGACTGTAACGTGATGACATGACAATGATTGATTTAGACTTTTACACAATTTAAAGAACAGGAAATGACCAAACACATGAGGCAGTGGGTGATGAAGGGAAACTCATGACCTCTGTGTGTTTAAGAATCATGTGTTTGTTTTATCAGCATAAAAGCAACAACTGATCATCATAAACAATTTAAAACTATTTTACTCTCATCTGAGTTGCTAGTTCCGATGCTGAAATCTAATTAATTTAAACCTGAAAATACTCTGTTCTGAATGGTCACTACCTAAACCCCAGCACCTGCAGCCAGTGTTTGTGCAGCCTCTGCAGCTCAGTGAGCACAACACACGTGTCTCACAGACTGAGAAAATAATACTGGAGAAAGAAGTGTGAATGTCACAGTGGGCATATACCAGTCGTGGTCAAAAATGATGTCTTGAAAATATGCGTTTGAAGATAATTATAATTATAGTATGGTTAAAAGCTCTGAAAAACCTAAATTCAGTTGCAATTGTAGTTCATTTTTAAAAACAGTAAGAGCACAGGATACTTACGGTTTATTTAAGTCCTGTTTTATCTCTTCACAGCGAGTCTTCCTCCTGAGATCGGCAAACTGAAGAAGCTGGAGACACTGAGTCTGAACCAGAACCAGCTCCAGCGTATCCCGGGGTCCCTGTGCGACCTCAAAGCCCTGAGAACACTCGCTCTGTCGGGTAATGTCCTCTCAGAGCTGCCCCCGGGGCTCGGAGCTCTCAGGCACCTGGATCTACTCGACCTGTCCCACAACAAGATCCAGACCATCCCCCCAGAGGTCCAGGAGCTACAGGTCATCGAGCTCAACCTCAACCAGAACCAGGTACAGAAGCAGGTCCAGGTACTGACCCAGGACTCAACCAGGACCAGGTACTCATTCAGACCTGGTGTTAACTTTGTGTAGTCCTAGTTTAGATGTTTGTTTAGTCCTGGTTTATGTCCTGGTTTAGTCCTAGTTTAGACCTGGTTTTAGTCTCACTTTAGTCCTGATCTGATCTCTCTGAGTGGAGTGTGCACGTCTTTCCTGCGTTACTGTACAGAGTGGTGCTCCTGTCTCCTCTCAGGGCAGAGGTTGTGGGTCAGACTCCTGCTGGCCTTGCTCTGTCTCAGGTTGTGTGTTGTATTCCAGATCTCGTCCGTGGCCCCCTCCATCGCTCAGTGTCCGCGGTTGAAGGTTCTGCGTTTGGAGGAGAACTGTCTGGAGCTGTCTGCGGTCCCTCAGACGGTGCTGGACCAGTCTCAGGTGTCTCTGCTCTCTCTGGAGGGAAACCTGTTTGAGGTGAAGAAACTCCGAGATCTCGAAGGATATGACAAGGTACGACTCTGCTCTGTTATCGGATATCATCGAGTTAGTTAGCTTGACATTTTTAACACCTAGTATATTATAATTTTGAAATATAAATGTAAGTTGAAATTACGCAAAAAGTGGTATGAAATTTCTTTGCGCTGTTTCTAATTTTGACCTCTTTTATTGCTGGAGCATTCTATAGTCTAATATTATTTAATACAGATGGGGTGGAAGCTAAAACTAATATTGTTCAGCTGCAGATTTCTGTTGTAATGGAACATCTTTGGTCTAGTCAATAATAGAAATTATCAGAATCCATATTTGGGTTCAGCTTTCCAATATTTCCAATGTAATTAAAAGGAAAGACTGTATCTTGCCCCCCATCTGGAAATATAACTTTATCACATTGTAGAATCTGAAAAGAGAGAATCTTTTGACCAGATGCAGCTAAGACTGGTCTTAACATGAACACTGCACTTATTACCAACTCCATTCGTTACTTGGGCGTAGCTAAGCCACAAAGAGTTAGGACTGACTTAAGACGTACTGTTTTATACCTGGTTTTGAGCAGGTTTTGTCCCAATTTAGACCTAACTTAGTCCTGATTCAGTCCTTGTTCTGGGACTTAACCCTCTGTGTCTCTTTTTCAGTACATGGAACGTTTCACCGCCACAAAAAAGAAGTTCACCTGAAGCTGAAGAACCAGGATGTAAAGCTTATGGAACATTTAAACTTTTAACAGAATTTAACCTCAAGAAACAAGAAATATTTCACAAAAAACTGACAAACACGAAAGACTAATGCACCAGAACACAGCGCTTTGACACAAATGTTTTTTTGTTTTTTTTTTTACTCATGTGTTGCTTTAAAGTGCGTATGACAGGTTGGACTGTTGATTGACTAAAACACAGTGAAGATTATTGTTTTTAAGATTCTGCTAAAAATACAATAAGGTAACGGCACCGGGTCAAAACTCCCCTAATCTACACAGAGATTATGATTTCACAAAAACAAAAGCAAAAAAAAACACAGCTCTATTTTGTTGAAATCATGTTAAAAATATTAGAAAAAAATAGTTTAATGTGTAAATTATTGTGAACATCTCTTACATAACGCTCTAGTTCCTGTAATTTTCAACATAATTTTCGCCTTTTGTTTCTTTATTGGTGTTAAACTATTATTTATATTTACAATGTGAATTTTCCATCAAATTAAGTGAAAATTAGAGAATGATCAGAACCTGTCGTACGCACTTTAAATGCATAAGCTGTCCGTTTGCCAACTGTATTACCACCTCCATGTTAAAAGTATGTCATAGAAAAACATGTTACAGCTCGTCTATTTTATTCGCATAATTACTTTGCTCTGTTTTAGACGTAGGTGAATCAGATTTAATACAGATGGGGGCAGTTAAAATAAATCAAGTTCAAATGCAGATTTCTGACAGAATAGAAATGATCAGATGCAACGTTTGTGAATGTACCTTTTGGATATTTCGGGCTAATCATTGCGGAAAAGTGTCACTTCCTTGAATCTTAAAAACACCTATAGAGTCTGGAGCGCCACCTGATGACATCACAAGGTGTAACCGAGTGTTGTGAGCTGCGCAGATGGAGACACACTACAGGATTACTGAAACGTGGGAATGAAACAAAACACAACTCCAGGTATTTTTCTGAAGAGGACACGATAGTAGAACATTTTACACACAAGCCCTGCATATTTAAGCCGAGTTCCACCTTGTGATGTCATGTGGTGATAAAGGAAATGCTCCACTACGTTTTTAAACTCCGTACACCTTCACTAGAATCATTTGGATAACTGTAAATGCCACAAAACACTACTCTGGGTATGTTAAAATGTGATAATAATGAGGAGACGACAGGAGCCTAAAATATGACGTTTAAATTTAGGTCCAGCTGCTGTTTGATCTGGTCTGAAAAGTGCTGATGAGACAAACTTATTTCTCTGTATTAATTTATTCATGTGACTAAACGCTTATTTGAATTTTTCCGTTAAGTTTGTAAATAAATCAAATCTTTATGCTGTAATGTTTAACCCAATAAACAAATGCAACGAGTCGCAGCTTTTGGAGTCTCGCTTTGGAAATCTGAAGTCTGACAGAAGTTTAAAGCTGCACTGTGTCACTTTTCCGCTTGTCTCCATGGAGATGTTGTTGCTGTGCTTGGAAAGTTCGGCAGCAGCATGGAATTAAGCACATCCGTCTCAGTGTAGTGCGAGTTACGGGTCGGATCTGTGGAAATGTGACCCTCAGAATACAGAATACATGTGTTTAAAGGTGTTTCTTAGTTTTAATAATTGAATGAATGTAAAGAAAAACCACACTGAGGAACATTCTGGGCATAGCCATCTCCATGGAGACAAGCAGCTGACGAACCTCCAGCAGAAAAGTTACACAGTGCATCTTAAAGTGAATTTTGTTATGGATCAATACGATAAAAACTCCTCGTCTCTTCTCCTCCTCTATCCTCTCTCTGTTTCTCGTAAGTCTGTTTTATTTGTTTTTATTTCTCGCTGCGGTTTTAAGCTATTGTTTTTGTTTCCATGGAGACGGCGGAAAGTGACTCATGACCGTGATCCTCCTCACAATGAGCCAAGTGTTCGGAGAAAAGGGAGGTTATGGGTTCTGATAAAACTATAAATTTAAAACGAATTTACACAGGGCTGGGACTGGACCTATAAACAGGGAGCAGGTTGTGGTTATGGAGGATTCTTACGACAAATGATCTTAGCAATAAATTCTGTTTGGGGTCATACATAAAGACACCTTCTGTTGCCCAAAATACACTGTAAGTAGGGTTAAAAGCCACATTATTTTTTCTTTAATCCTTTAGTCTTACGTTAGGCTATAGGTTCCTTCAGGTTTTCCATTTACGTGTCTGCTGTTTATGTCACATGAAAATTGTTTGTCCTGACTTGTCTTATATGCTCAGTATAGGTGTTACCTGTCTGAGCTAAGAAATACAAATGGCCAGACCGATCTAAATGCAAATTGTTCTTGGAGAGAGCTTGGATCTCAGAAAGTATTTAAGTGCTGTTGTCCCACTGCAGCAGAAACTCTGTTAGTAATGGGACCGTTTGTTACCGGTGAAAATATAATAAATCAACATAGGCAGTTTTCTTGTATGTTCTGGTATTATTTAACAAATATTTTCCCGACAAGTGTTGAAATGAGATACTCATTTGACTGCACTAGAGTACAGAGTGACAGATAATACTCCCTACAACTGTACAACAACTCAACCACTGCACCAGAGGAGCTCATTCTCCAACAGGCTCCTACAGCTCCACTTAAACAGTTACAGATACAGGACTGCAATCATACTACTGTGTAATACTCCCTCCAACTGTATAACACATCACCCTTATGTAACAGATAATACTCCCTACAACTGTACAACTCACCCTTATGTAACAGATAATACTCCCTACAACTGTACAACAACTCACCCTTATGTGACAGATAATACTCCCTACAACTGTTTAATAACTCATGCTTATGTAACAGATAATACTCCCTACAACTCAACAACTCACCCTTATGTAACAGATAATACTCCCTACAACTGTACAACAACTCACCCTTATGTAACAGTTAATGCTTCCTACAACTGCACAAACACTCACCTTTATGTTACAAATAATAATCCCTACAACTGTACAACACATCATTATGTAACAGATAATACTCCCTACAACTGTAACAGATAACCCCATGTCCTGTTAATTATCATATCTTTTTTAATCACGTTTTCTTTATGACCACTTGTATATAGCTGAGTATATATATTTTTTTTTATTTACTATATTTCTATATTTTATTTTTACTTGTACCTATACGTTTATATAATTCTGCTTTATTTGACACCAGCTTCTTGTTACTCACTTTATTACTAGTGTTATTACCATTTTATATGTTTTACTCTTCGTTATTGTAATATATTGTGATGTGTGAGCTACTGTGTCCAAATAATTTCCCCTGTGGGTCACTAAAGTTTGTCTAATAGGTGTTACAAAGCTTCTCTTACAGTCCCAAAATGTCCGCCTCATGTTTCCCCACAGCAGCAGCACAGACTGAGGCGTCTCTAGGGTTTTATATTGGTCCATGTACTGTCAACAAAACCACAGTGTTCACATAGAAACAGGACACGCCCTCTAACCACAGGCTGCACACTTCCACTCCCCCCACCGGAGAACACCACACCCAGAGCAGAGCCGCAGCAGAGGTAAAAGGACCCACCCCGGACTATCCCAGGACTCTCCCGGGACTCTGCAGGACCAAGCACCAACTCTAGACCCACGACCAGCTGGGTATGTTGACTCTTTTTAAATTTATTACTAACCTGACTGGCAACTGACTAGAAGAAACCTGCAGACCTGGCTTAGACCTTGTTTAGATCTAGTTTAGTCCTGGTTTAGACCTGATCCTTATTGCTGTTATTGCACCACTTCTGATTTCACTCAATCACAAGAGCAGATGCCCATTCTGTGTGTCAGATGCCCTTCCTGTGTCTCCGTGGGGTCTTATTCTGTCTAAAAGCTGCTCACCCTGTGCTTTAGACCTCCACAGACACATTCTTGTATTAGTTTAAAGTTCAGATTTGTGTCTCTCTCTGAACGAATTTAAAAAGTCAAATGTGCCGTAAACAAAGTGACTCACCAAAACCAGAACCAAAACGCCTGAGTGTGAGTCATGTGACAACTGAGGGCCTTTTATAATAATGACTACAGTTCGCAGAAATGTTTTGCAATTTAATTAGTCAATAATTATATGACATTATTACTAAATTAAAAAACACATCATTATGTAACACAGTCATGAGAAATCAAAAAGTGCTCCTGTTCCAGTCCAGGTTTAGTCCAGGTTTAGTCTTGGTTTAGGTCTGATTTAGACCTTGTTCTGTCCTGGTTTACTCCTGGTTTGACTTTTCAATTTTGGTCCTGAGTTGGTCCAGGTTTAATCCACATCTAGTTCTAGTTTAGTCCAGGTTTAGTCCAGGTTTAGATCCTATTTTGAATCTGGAGTAAACATTTGCACAGGAAACAGGAAGGAAATTAAACTATTTTTTGTTTGTTTGCCCTCTTTTTCTTTTATTAGGGCTGAGTACTGAAAAAGAGCAATTTACATGACTTTAAATCATTTTTTTTTCCATCACAACCTTCACTTTTATTACAAAAATGCCTCTTATTTCCTCATTTTAAATTGGACTGACCTCTGACCCTGTTCCGTCTGTCCCTGCAGAGCTTTGCATATGTTCGTTTCTTTCTCTGCAGCGAAGTAAAAACATAAAAATTCTCAGCGGTGTCATTACTTAAAGTGCATATGAGGTTAGCGCACACATTTCACTAAAACATAACTCCCTGACATTTAAGTTTGCCCTAGTTTGACAAGTTTAATTTATTATTTTACATCTTTGTCGGATACGGGCTTGAACAGGTAATTCCAGTTCTGTTACCTGGATCCAAACATTTCTGAATTACATAATAGTTTGAATTAGACTAATAGAAATGCTAAATGATAACACCTTTATTTAGTTAGTTAAATAAATAAAGTGCCTAAATTGTCTCTGCATTTTGGATGGAGTTTCCATATTGATGTCGTAGGAAGGGATTCTGTTTTATAACTCTTTCTTCTTACCATATTTTTGTTTCTTTTAAACTTTTATTTCCACTAAATGCCTCTTAAAACTATGCTAAACATTCACCGCATAAATTTCCACGCCGGATTAAGTAAACAGAAATAAAAGACGAGCCTGTCACTTAAAGATTACAGCGTGAGTCATCAGCTCTAGTTTGACAGATGAGAAAAATGAGTCTTTTGTTCAGCCCCTCCCTCCTTCTCCATCCACTTCAAATCAAACCTATTCTGCAAAATATTACATAATGATCCAAGGGTTAGTGCAAACACGAGCACTGCAGGCCCATGTGCCGCTATTATATAATACATCAAATGATTCTATAGGTCTTTTTCTCTTTTGATGATGATTTAACGGTGACCCAAATAATGTCTATAAAACGTTTGGCTCAGAATAAAGAAGTTGCGTCGCACAGGGCGTGGACAGGGCGTGGACAGGGCGTGTGCAGAGCTTGTCAAAATCAAAAATGGAGAGACTAGAAAGACGTTTTATTCACAGAGGAGTAACATTTCAGTGGCTACACCCTCATCGGGCAAATGGTTTACAGTATTTGAGGCTTTTTTACTGGACCTCGCAGCAAGATGGTCCCACCGGTTTCCTCATAAACCTGAAACATGCAGAATAATCCCGACTTCCGGGAAGCACAGGGCTTTTCTGTGTGGAGTTTGCCTGTTTTGCCTGTGTCCGTCTAGGTTCCCCCACCACTAAAAGTCCCCTGAAAAATAGAGTTTTCATCTCAGCGGGACGATGGACTAAAAGCGACAGGTTTAACCCAGAGACACTGAAGGATTCTTTAGATTAGAGCAGCATTGGTGCGTCGAGTGTCAAACCTATTGCATTTTGCATGTAAAAATCTTCATTTGCAAAGAAATATATGATTAAATTGGCTTTAAGTATTAGGAAATAGTGCTTAATCTTTTTTAAATGTCTCTCCTCTTTCTTTTATATGGTAACTCAGCATAAATCTAATGTACAAACATGTAAATCAATAGTACTAACAAACTTGCCTTGAACTGGTATCACATAAAATAATCGCCTAAGTCACTTTTTGTTTTCCTTAGGCAAAAAAATGGCATAATTTCAATTTTGGGGGGAGTTTTTTGTGTTTCCTGAAAAACCTGAAAAAAAGACTTATGCGATTATTTTAGGAAGGTGACGACATATATCCTAATAAGACTGAATTCTTCTTAAAGTGTCTCTGTCTCCCTTTGTAAAAAGTCTGAACAAAGCACATGTCTGTGTTGTGTCTGAACTTGCCTCTTGTGTTTCTGTGTAGAACTGAA
>JACN01061943.1:0-16354 GCA_000787155.1 Scartelaos histophorus
TGCAGAAGCTGAGGCAGGAGTAGGGCAGGTTGGACAGACAGTCCTGGTTCGTGGTCACCTGCATCTCACTGAACAGGAGTCTCTGTTTGTCCGGTTTGTCGGCGTTCTTCTTCAGCTCAGACAGTTTTTGTAGAACCTGACGATGATCTCGGCCCCGGACCAGACCCCGGAACCACAGAACCGCCACCAGGTGCTTCCTCCTGAACAAAACCAAACGTCAAACTGTGTCAGATGCCCTCCCGTCCTCCTACAGACACTAGAATCATTTGGATCGTTTCAGACCTGGAGTTGCACAAGGAAAAACGACACCTTCATGACATCACAAGGTGGAACGGAGCATTTTGAGCTTTGCGGATGAACAGACTAATAATAAAAACTAACTCAGACACAAATCCAGGTCTGTTTTTGAGGCGGCCAACAACATTATAACACATTTTGAAGCTCACAAGCATCAAATTATAAAGCGTTTTATTGTCCAAGAATCAGGAAGTGAGCAATTAACATGAGAGTCAATGAGAAGAAACGACTATAACATGGACAAAAGCTCTGAAAAGTCCATTTTGCTTCAACGTTCCCACATTACGCCCTCACCTTGAGCTAAAACCGAAAGTCCTTCTGTTGAAATCTTAAATAATTTCAAGTCTTCAGCTCAACCCTTGAACGTTCCCACACTACGCCATCACCTTGAGCTAAAACCGAAAGTCCTTCTGTTGAAATCTTAAATAATTTCAAGTCTTCAGCTCAACCTTCTGATAATGAGGAACCAGGCCTGTGTCCGGCTCCTGTGCTCACTCAGGTCTTCCCCTGTGACAAACCACAACTTTACTTTTCATTTGACTTTCCACCATCTGCACGTTTTCGAAAATATAAAACAGAACTGGCTCTTTTGAAAGGTTTGCAGAAGTCAGAACGTAGGAATTATTCACCACGGAAAGTTTCAGAGGCCAGACCTTTGGCATCACCGATAACCAGGATAACAAAGCACTTCCTGATTCTCAGAGTTTAAAAATGCTTTATAGTTTAATCCAGACAGTACCAGAACTAAACCAGGACTAAACCAGGTCTAAACCAGGTCTAAACCAGGTCTAAACCAGGTCTAAACCAGGTCTAAACCAGGTCTAAACCAGGTCTAAACCAGGTCTAAACCAGGATAAAGACAGGTGTAAAACATGACAAAACCAGAAACAAACGAGGACTAAACCAGAACTAAACCAGAACTAAACCAGGACTAAACCAGGACTAAACCAGGACTAAACCAGGACTAAACCAGGACTAAACCATGTTCTACAGAGATCGATCTGTTTACTTTCATATTGTGGAACATTTTATCCAAAGCACAAGGCGCTGGAGGCCATGTTTGAGTCGGGTTTGTGGAGAGGCGAGCAGCTCAAATCAAACGTTTAGTTGAGTAAATTTGCCACAGTCAAAGTAATAATGACAACTGCTAGAAACCTAAGAGCGCACTTCCTGATGAGGACTAAACCAGCACCAAACCAGGACTACACCAGGACTACACCAGAACTACACCAGGACTACACCAGAACTACACCAGGACTAAACCAGGACTAAACCAGAACTACACCAGGACTAAACCAGGACTAAACCAGAACTACACCAGGACTAAACCAGGACTAAACCAGAACTACACCAGGGCTAAACCAGGACTAAACCAGAACTACACCAGGGCTAAACCAGGACTAAACCAGAACTACACCAGGGTTAAACCAGAACTAAACCGGGACTAAACTAGAACAAAACTAAGACTAAACTCAACCAAACCAGAACTAGATCAGGACTAAACCAGGGCTAAACCAGATCTAAACCAGAACCAAATTAGGACTCAATCAGACCAAACCAGAACTACACCAGGACTACACCAGGGCTAAACCAGGACTAAACCAGGACTAAACCAGGACTAAACCAGGACTAAACCAGGAAACCAGGTCAACCAGGACTAAACCAGGACTAAACCAGGAGTAAACCAGAACTAAAACCTGACCTAAACCAGGACCAGGACTATTATGGGTCTGTCCCTTCTCTTGGAGTCTTTTCCGCATCATAACTGGGTCTGCAGCGTGAGCGTTGCGACAGCCTCCTGCAGATCCTGTTTTCACGGTTGTTATGGTTTTTTAAATGTGCCAAAGTTCAGTGGAAAATCCCATTTCCAGTTTGGCCTCAGCTTCCTCACACATCCCCAAGATTTCCTGATTTGTTTCAGATTTTGCAGATAAAACCAAAATATCCAAAATGCCACGTGACCAGTGGCATCACATGTTAATAAAATCTTTCGGAATAACTTGTGACCAAACAACACGGGGACTATTATGAAATCAGATCTGATCCTGAATTATTTATGTGAAATCGACCACAGCAAACTGCCCACACTGTTCTGTTCCAACGCACCGGTCGACAATATAAAGCTCTACATACATTGCACATTATTTATAGGTTTTTATTTCAGCTTTTAAATCAAATAAACACCTTTTTTGCACTAAAGTAATGGTGGCGAATTGTTCTGCACTTTTTAATTGATGTCAGTCCCTAAATCTTGATAAAAATACATCTTTATTCTCGTAAAATTCTTAGTTTAATGTTTAGAAGTTCATTCTATTTTTATTTTATTTTCTTATACTTTAGACCCAGTAAAGTTCAAATGGGAAATATCCAGGTTCCAGTGGTTTTGAAAGCAGCATAAGCACCAGAGTTTATCCATATAATTAAATATTCACGCATAGGACTCATAAATTTAAATTCTGGACTATTGAATATAAACTAAATTTAAAAGAAAAAAAAGTACATATACAGGCCGCACATGTCTCGAAGTCGCACGTGTCCATGTTGTAACTTAAGATATTTAAAGATGGTGCACAGAACATCATTTATTTATTTTTTAAATTAAATACCGACACATGCTTTTCCAAACAGTGCTTGGAACGTGGCAGTAAAATGACAGTGAAACGGCCTGTAGCCACTGGAAGTCTGAAAATAAAGTTGCATTTCCTTCCCCCGCAGCCTAAACCCATAAAAATCTCCACAGGGATTATCAGACCACGTCACTTTGCTCTGCTGTGTGTGTACAGTAGAACATCTGGTATCAGGCTCGCTCAGGATAGGCTCATGGATCTATTAAAATAACTTAATTTAAGGTTATTGCTGCTTGTAGCGCCTCCAGCTGATGTAGTGGCCACTCACTGGAACTACAGCCAAAAAAAAAACTCTTGGGCCGAGAAAGGATTTTTCTCATAGAGCTCAATGTAACCATAAACTGTGTAAAAGAAGTGGACTAAGCGAGTATGACGTCACCCAAAGCTTTTAACTCAAAATGAGGCGATGCTAATGGCTACAGGAGCAAATCTGGAGCCAGGATCTAAGTTATAAATAGGATTTTTTTGATGAACAGAAAACCGCCGTCATTTTAAGACCAAGATGACGAGGATCACTGCAGCAGGTCCAGAGACGAGCCACAAGATCCTAATGTAAGTCAAGGGGAGCCAGAGTCAGGAGAAGAGCCTCCTGGAGCACTTCCTGTTTGACACGAGGCAGCTAGCACGTTAGCTATGTCCATTCATATATACGGTCTATGAATGTAAACATAAACTGCTCGTGTTTTTCTCACAGGACACCGGCTTATGTGGCAAGTTTGACCTATTTTTAGACATTTTCTCAGCTCAAAATCCTTCAGTCGTCTTAAAAAACGTTTTTTAATCGTTAGCTCCGACTTCGCTCTAGCTTCTCTCGCTCTGATTGGTCAAAACGATCACGTGAATTCGCATGTGCCCGTAAAAGAAAAGAGCACTACTGCGCATTTTCAATCAGCCCAGAGCCACAGGATGCACCTCGGCTAATCTGTATTCACGCACCTTTCTGGAAGTCTATTGAGTCTGGAAATTACGGCAGAAGAAATGTTACGCAGTGGGCTTTAACTACTACACGCTCTAGTGTCTGCAGTTGCTGCTTTTCACTGATTTAACCTCGACAAGTTTCCAAAGATCACACCAGACGTTTGCATCATGGCTGGTTAATCTGTGGTGATTCTGTAAATAATTATCCAAGGGGGGAAATCCCAGTGTTAGCATTAGCTTTAGCAATAACATTAGCTTTAGCAACAGCAGCGCATGAGGAGAAGTCTTACCCAAAGTCTGGACAGTGTTGGACTACGGGCTTGAGGTGGTTCTTGATGTCAGACGCATGTTTCTGTCCAATGATGTCACACAGAGCGCCGCCTACTGGATACAGCCAGTCATGACGGGACTCCTGAAGAAACAAAACACACGTAAGCACCAAATACGACAAGAAATCTGGAGTGTATTTACTGAGCTGAGTCAGGTGTGGTGTGATGTGACTGAAAACTATTAGTCATACTGAGTGTAATAGCCTACCTAGCCTAGCCTAGCCTAGCCTAGCCTAGCCTATCTTCCTCATGTTAATTGGATCATAAAGAAAGCACCGTTCTTAAATTTAAAAATCAGGTTGCAGAAGTTAGGAGCAAGTCTGTCTGTGTGTGTATTTGTGCGTATATTTTGTAATGTAAACCTGTAAGTTTTGTTTTCTGTCTGTTGTGTTGTGAATTAACTAATGTTTTGTGTTTTTTGGGTGGCCTTGAAAACAAGATAAGGATCTCAAGGGGCATTCCAATAAAATACAATAGAAATGGAGGCTGCTAAAATGAATTTAGTTAGTTTCTTTTCCCACTTTATCTGCGGAACCGTTGAGCTAAATGGACTTTTCAGAACTTCTCGTCGGTTCCTTCCTCATTGAGCCTCAGAACTTTCCAGTGAATAATTCGTGAATGTTTGAGCGATTATTAATCATTCACTTTCAAGATGACATTTTGTGGATTTACGGTGCACAGCCACTGCTCTGTACTTATGTCGATCTCTAATTCCTTCAAAAATAAGAAACCACAATGTGTCTTTAAAATATAACTGACCATGTGTTACTTTATGTTTTGGTTAAAATGCATTCACACTAAAATAAAACTAGGGTGACCAGATTTCAAAATCAAAAGCAGGAACAGCCCTGGTTTAGGGTGATTGGTAGAAATAAAACTGTGAAACGATTGCATAATTAAGGGAACTCGTTATGCAACCGGCCCATTCATGACAAACATGTGAGTCACTATAGTTATTTTCTTTGTGTTTTTGCTAATTTTTAAGCATCTTTTTCTGTACTTTACCTAAACAAATGACAATTTATGCCTCTCTTCACTGTTGGCAGGGAGAACATCAGTGAAAATTAAAGATACCTGGAACATTTCTTGTATAAAACTGGAACAAATCAATAGTTTTGTATAAATCTGCAGGGACACAAACTGGGATTGTCCCGTCTGGTCACTAATCAGAACACACCTTAGTTTTAAAAGGAAAGAAAGTCTTTAATCGTTGACTCATTAAATCACGGTTGACTGATGTGCAAATGAAACAAAACACGACTCCAGGTTTGTTCCGTGATGAGGAAACATCATAACTGATCAGAAAATAGCATAACTCTCTGTATGTTTGGTTTCTAGAGGGTTGTGAGTACCATCGTCCTGAAGAGCTCCTGCAGCTGGTTCCACTGCGCTCGGATCTTATTGGCCGCTCGCTCGTGTTTCCTGTTTTTACACGAGTAATTATTCTTCATCAGCTGAGCCAGGTACTCGCGGCTAACGTAGAGGTGCAGGGCGCTGGCTAGCTCCTGTCAAACACAAACAACAAGCTCACAAAAACAGGGCACATTTTCAGCATTAAATCCAAGTACTTTCTTTTCTTTATTCAGGAAAGGTTCAGTTCTTTTGGGAATGGGACTTTTTTTAGCATCGATACCTGCTCAAATCAGTATGTGGTTTCACAATACAAGTTTTAGGATTGACGTTATAAAGACGTTTTGATTTTTTTCTCCATGTATTTGAGCAAAAGGTGTCTTGCCCCAGTTCAGATACATGGTCCAAGCAGCTCTCCACGTCAAAATAAGTAAAATTACCCACTTCTAAAGCATTTTACTGTCCAATACTCAGGAAGTTAGCATGCTAGTTGTTGTTAGCTCTACCGTGACGGCTCTGGAAATTGTGAGAAATGGTTATAAACTCATCATAGTGAATAATTCGGATGCTCTAGATGCTAAAGTTAAGTGTGGAATAACTTTGGACCAGTGCAAAACATTTCCAATAACTTACTTTTGTTTTTCACGTTTTTGAGGAGAGGAAAAACCAGGCCCAGCACCTTAAACGTTTCTTTGGAAATCATAAAGTGATGAGTTTACAAAATGTGGCACCTTTGACCTCAGTAAAATGATCACAAAAACAGCAGGAAGTTTAAAAAGGAGACTGAGTCAGACGTCTCAGGATATGTGGGTTTCTAAAGGGCAAAACGTGGGTTTATTGTGCAACATTTATCACTGATTGTTTTGGCAACATTTATAAAATAAGGAAATAGTTTAGAACACGCGACTTGGTTGAACATTCAGTCCCTAAACCTGCCTGGCAAATGTCATTGTGCTCATGAGCCTGGCACTTCATCCACCTTGACAGTGATGGGGAGTTTGGTTATTTTACTTGTGGTTTAAAGCTCCAGTATTACACAAAATCGACTCATTCTGTTGTTACTTCATCAAAAACATAACTGAACTTGTGGCTTGTGATTTGCTCCTTTTACCTTTTGCCCAGTCGAGATTTGCAAATCAAGAACTGAAATCATCTACGTGATTCTAGTGAAGCTGAATGAAGTATAAACAAAGTGGAGCACTTCCTGTATGACATCAAAAAGTAGAAGTGTTTTCTGTTTGAGAAATGCAGCGTTTGTGTGAGTTACACACAACTCCAGGTCTGTTTGTGATGAGGAAACATTATAACATCAGATAATAGTGTAACTCTTTACTACAAGATATTTTACTACTACTTTAAAAACATGATTCACCTCCAACATTTAGGCTCTTTACGAGTCAATCGTCAGAATTGAAAAAAAAATAATGCTCACATCTTTCAAGAACTCTCCCATTCTGACAAGTCTGGAAACATTTTAAGAATTACAGTATCACACCGACTAAAAGATCTATCAGGACGTGATTGTTTTAAATCTGATTAAACGTCATTAACTTGACTGAATAATATAAACAGAGGAACTGCTCAGTTAAGATTTTTGCTGCTTTGGAGAGTTTTGGAAAGTCAAAATTATGCCAGGATAAAAAGAAGAAGTTAAGACAGACATATGTGTATGTACAGAAATCAAAAATGTATCAAGAGTGTTATGACCAACTGATTCATATTTGACATTCCACCTGTTAAGTCACATTTTATTACTAAAAGTGTAATTATTATTATTGTTATTCATTTATTTTATTTTTGTGTGCGTGTACGTGAATGTATATTATGTATAGGTGTGTGTGTATACATATATGTATGCAAATTTATATTTATATTAATATTTATATTCACACACACATATATGTCTATGTCTAATGTACATGTATAATGTGCATTGTTTGTTTGGGGATGGGAAGAGCAGGGACTGTTTAGTTTTATACTTTTAGTTTTCTCTCAAATAAAAATAATAAAAATTGTTTAAAAAAAAAAGAAAAGAAAATAGTGTAACATGGGCCCTTTAAAAAACACATTGCACAAACTTTTTTTTTCCTTATACTGATCCATCCCAATTTATAGTTGCTTTATTTTGTCTCATTAAAAATCTTTCCTGCGACCTGCTTGACTCATGGACATTATTATTATTATTATCCTTTTATCAGCTTTTTCTGCAGCATTTTAATTATAAATAAAGTGTTTAAAGGCGCCGTCTTAAAAACGACTCCTCATTTACCTTATGCATTCAGAGCTTCCTAATTATTCACTGCATTTACTGTCAACACTTTTCACTTCCAGAGACCAGGGCGGAGTGACAGTAAAGGCATGCTAACACTGTCCTTCCTGATTCAGAGATGATAAAACAGATCATTAGGCGCAGACAGAACAAAAAGAAAACACACTTCTACTTCCAAGACAAACTCCATCTTCATTTTCAAATACTTTCCCATCATTCGTGCCGTCTGCCGGTATTTCCAGGTTTTCCAGGAAGCTCAGCACACCTTACAACCTCCTTCACTTCCCAGTCTCATGAACTCTTTCCGCTTTTGAACAATAGATGCTAAAATGATCCGGCTGAAAGTTCCAAAACACTCACTAAATAAACAGGGATTTCCTCGTCTCTGCCCGCAGACCATTCATCATATTATCTAGAAATTACCACACGGGGCTGAGCCAACACCGCTGGGAATTCTCCAGCCAACGTAGATAAGATTAGCTGAAAAATTACTGCAGCTTTTGTCCACTGCCACACACTGACTAATAACTCTTTCTTTAGACAATAGAAGGTGATTTTCAACATTAAATCATAGTATTTTCTTTTCTATTCCCATGTGGCCTCATATCTGTGTGATCCCTCAGTGCTTTGGGAACATACTGAGCTGAATGACTCAAACCTGATGTTGCAAAGGACGCTACACACTGCAGGATTTTTCGGTATTAAACAATTTTTAAACCACAAAACCACAAGGAGAATCTCATGAGACTTAAAAAATCTCTCTCAGTCTGCAGTGGGACCACAGGATATAACGTTGTGAGTTCGATACAGTCTCCTGTTTCCCGTCTACAGTTAAACCACTCGCTCTGAGACGCAGTTTTAGTTTAGATACATGAAAACTGCGCGATTATTCTGTGTGAAATGTGGTGAATACTTCAGATACAGGATTTTTAAAGCGTAAAAGACGAGATAAAGTGCACAGGAAGTAGAGTCACTGCGTGGCTAAACAGACACAAGTGAGGAACTATTTCCACTTTTTGCTTGACTCAAACTGGATTAATATCGCGGTTTTGTGGACTGGACGTCATTATTTGCAAAGTGGAGAATGTGGATGAGATGCTGCACTTTAAATTTATCACTTTACGAGAGGTGAATAATAAAGTCTTTATTTTCCCTGAGTTCTGACGCTCCCTGACGTTGTTTTATCATCTGTTTTATCGTAGCATCGCTGATGTTTGGTGGTTCTGATCTGACTCCACACATGAGGAACACAGCAGCATCAGAATCAAACAGTCAGACAAAAAGTCGGGTCACGCCTCCTCGAACTCGGGGAGAAGAAATCGCAGCCAAAATCGGGCAAATTCGCCTTTAATCTTAGTTTTCATTTTGATCTCTAACTTCGTGCACTAATAAATGGACAAAGTTTGGGGTTTTATAGGTTTCCAACTGTTCCTCATCTTTGCTCTTTGGCATTTTCGTAAATCACCGGAAGAACAATGTTGGAGGCCCCTGTCTAGAGCTTTTCATAGAAGATTTTCCAGAAGATAAATCTTATAAACCCCGCTCCTTTCACAGATGAAAAAAACAAAACAAAAAAACATAATTCTGTGTTTTTAGAGTTAGATGTTGCAGTTTGTGGTGTTACCTGGGCGTGTGGTTCCCTCAGGACGGAGCAGTGCTGGCAGAGCTCCTCGGTTTTCTTGGACAAATCCTTAAAGTCTTCGTCGTTCGTCAGCCATTTTCTGCTCATCATCCTCCTCAAGGGAACCTGCCACAGAGTTTATTTTGAACTGAGAGCATAAAACAGAGAAATCCACATATAACCAAGAGATAATAAAACGTTAAACTAATCACAACACAGAAGAATCCCTAGAGTTTGCAGTGTAACTTCCCACGTTTACGTGATGCTTTTTAATTCCAAAGTAAATATCCATCCATCTTCTCCTGCTTAATCCGGCTGGGTCACAGGGGCAGCTCTGCCCATTACTCTGTGACCAGACCCAGACCCTATGACCCTCTGCAGGAGGTGACCCACAGGAGGAGGAACTCCCCTACGCTCCCTGATCATAAACTGTTCATAGGTGTTGCATGTTTTTGGCTGATGGGGGAAACCGGAGGAAACCATCCAGACACGGGGAGGAAACATGCAAACTCCACACAGAGTAACCTTCTTGCTGTGAGGCACGAGTGTTGCCACTCAGCCACCATGCCGCTGATTGATTGATTTGACACCTTTGTTTTAATATCTAGTTTGCTTTGCTCTTTTTCTTCTCGACCGAGTGCAAACCGACGCTACCTCGGCCCACTCCTGCATCCCGCTCCCTGCAAATCCAAAGAGCAAAGAGCAAAGAGCCGTGGATGAAAGTCCCAAGAGACGAACGGAGGAGCCAGATCGAAGGGAAACCTGACCAGACCCGACCAGACCCACCACCGGGATTATTTTGAAGAAGAGGAAATGTTTATATGATCCAGGAAGAAATTAATTGGGCTTTAAAATCAGAATAAACCACGCACTTATTCCGGAATCAAGTTTAAGTCCAAATAATCATTAAGAATTGAACGTGTTTCATGGTCTTTTTAAAGCAGAATTGATTTTTATTCAGAATTAAATGACTGATATTCAGAATTAAAGCTCTCATGTAAACGCGGTGACTGAAGATGCAGATTTATGGACCTGGTTTATGGTTCATTTCTTCATGACTGGGCCAACCACTGCCACCAAATTCAGCGTCTTCTCTGTCCAGTTCCCACAGATGAATTCTGCCATTGTGTCCTTGGACAAGACACTTGTGTCTGTGTGGACTGTGGTTTTCCTGAACATGTGACACAAACTTCTGCTTTGGTTTAAATCCAGACTCAAGACGATTCTGTTGAGCTGCAAATGACTGAAGGTTTTTATTCTACTCCATTCCCTCTCATTTAATAAATTATTTTTTTTATTTTATGATGATTCGTTTTTATGGTTTTTGTGAACTGAATGTATTTTCTCTTCTGTAAAGCTCTTTGGATTAGTCTGTGTTCAAATAAAGTAAAAGTTTTCACATTTTGCCTTGTTCCTGTTTACATTGAGAACATCTGCACAAAAACTGACTCAATAGGACGACACTTTTTCACAAACTTGAGCAACACAAAGATGAGAAACGTGAACAATCCAAACTTGAGCAATACGAAGATAAATCTGCTCAATAATCTCTCCCCGTCTCACTGAACTTATGCTACAGATCAGTTCTAACACTGTGTTCCATGGTGGCCTTGTTCTTCTTGATACTTTATCGATCCTATTATGTCAATTGGAAAGTGATCTGGCAAAATTTGGTGAAAGTTACGTCTATGAACCTCCCTACTGCCTTTGAGTGACTTGAGGTTTTCACCATTTCACAAAGTTCACAGTCGTTTCAGAAACTGTTGCCATTATTCAGCCCCAAAGACCTGTTGACTGTCGGGCGAAAGGATCTGGAACCGTAAAATAAACACGACAAGTTTACGGAGACGATTCCAAACAAATAATGACCCGTTTTATTTTGAAGAGTTCTTGCAAAAACAGTGGATCTCCCAAAGACTTTAACGGTGTCACGAGTTTGGACGGAGGGCAGAGGTTGTTTTGTTTTTGAAAGAAATCTCCAAACTCTTGAACCTTTTCTTGAACCGTCTCATTATTTGTTTGGGATCAGCTCCATAAAAGTCAAAGTTCTTGCAGCTGAAAACACTTTAGGGCTGAATAAGGATCCACTTTCTGAGGCTGTAGTGAACAAACAATTACACTTTTGTTTATTTATACTGACACGAGGAGACGCTGAACTTTGTCCCTGTTCTTCTGTCATGTGGACAGTTCCAGTAATAACAGAGATTCATCTTAAACCAGTTCAGCAAATCCTCATCTGACAGTTACAGCAAAACCACCTGTGTCCAGCTACAGAGATTCTAATTTAACCTGTTGCTATGAAAGCCGCACATGTTTGGGTCACTTTTGGTGAGAATTACTTAAAAGTAAATTTCCCTTTGTGCGTTTCAGGAACGTGAACCTTGTGATGTTTGGAGTAAAAATAGACACAAGTCTTGGGTTAAAGCAGAAGAATAAAACAGGCCAATTCCTTATTTGAAAAACCGCAGCGTGTCAAAGAGGAATTAAACTTTCGCCATATAAAAGTCCAGTATTTGTACCTGAAGGACTGGGCGATGTGACAAAAACTGTATTTTTCTTTCTTCATATTGATGCTAACTGGAGGAACTCCCCTGTCTGAAGCTCCGTTACTCAGGACTTAAATCTGAGCTTTTAGACAATTGGACTGTAGACTGTATAATGAGGTGGATACTGGAGGGTGACACTAGGGCCAAAGTGTTCAGCTCAAGTCAAATGAAGTTCACTGAGGTCAGCAGTGATGAGCTGGAGTCGAGTGGCACAAAAGAGCAGGTGCCATAGAGATAAACAGGATCATGCAGAGCAGGTTAATGTGAACTTTTTAAGAGCAAAAGCAGCAGTTTCAGAGAGAAGCGACTATATTCAAATGTCCATCCAGAGTCAGGGGAGAAACTGGGAGAAGAAGGTTTTCTGTGTCCAGTTATACATTTATAAACACAGCCTCTTGTCCCAGTAGAATGTGAAGCCCCCCCCCAGCAGAGCCAGAGGGCTGTGGCCTCATTCAGTGTAAATGAAGTGTGAACAGGGCAGAGTTCAGGGCTGGAGTGTGTGAGGAGGAGGAGCAGGAGGAGGAAGAGGAGGAGGAGGAGGACGAGGAGCAGGAGGAGGAGGAGGAGCAGGAGGAGGAGGAGGAGGAGGAGAAAGAGGAGGAGCGGAGGAGGACGAGGAGGAGGAGCAGGAGAAGGAGAAGGAGCAGGAGGAGGAGGAGGAGGAGGAGAAAGAGGAGGAGCAGGAGGAGGAGGTCACTGTTCAGTGAGACGCATCCAAACAAAAAACAAACACATGAGGCTTGTTCTGGCATTCACAAAACTTTTTCTTGACTGAAAATGTTCTTTTGGAAGAACAAATCCTGTGACAAATCCTGAGGCACCTCCCTGTGGGCCTCGGTCTGGTCCCTGAGTCTGGTCCCTGAGTCTGGTCCCTGAGTCTGGTCCCTGAGTCTGGTCCCTGAGTCTGGTCCCTGAGTCTGGTCCCTGCTCTGGACCTGACACCTCAGTCTGGTGCAGTTATCTCAGTTTCCTCTTAAAATAGAAGTTACAAAACACATTCATGAATGTGGCCCAGGGTTCTGGCATTTTGTTCCCAGTAATTTGCTGTGATGTGTGAGTGAATATGTGAATATGTGAATATGTGAATATGTGTTACAAAGGCACAGTCTTTACCTTCACACTGTCCTTGAACTGCTCCTGCAGATCCTCCAAGAGTCTTAGGTTAAACCACTTTATTTCTTTGGCCAGAGTCTCCAGCTCCGAGGGGCAGAGGTGTCTGTAATCCTCCATGTGCTCCCTGCAAACACACTTAAACTCAGTTATTTCTCTTATTATCAGAGACACAGGCTGCAGAGCCCTGAGCGTTACACTCACAGTATTTGGCAACAGAAATGCCTCCAAATGTGACTCTCCTCCAGACAATACGACAACAATTTGAAATGGAAAAATGAAAATGTCCACTATTCTTTGGTTAAAAGTTACATATTGTGGCTTTAAGCATTAGACAAATGTTCCATTTTGTTTGCTCTTCTTATTTGAATCTGCTTTTATTTTTACTGAGCCTTTTCTGCAGCACATACACAATGTTCACAGATGTATTCACCATATCAATATTTTCATTTTCTTCACAATGAACTAAACAATCTACTCATATTTCAACACTATCTGAAAAAAAGAAGAACTCGTCTTCTTTTCCCTGGAGCTCAGTGCTTCTACAGTAAACCCACGGAGCAGGAGCAGAAGTTTCAGGTCTGTGGTCTGGTTCACACAGGGTTCCTCCTCCTCCTGCAGCAGCTCAGAGCCTCTATTTTTGGGGACTGCAGTTGCTCCTTAAACAGACTCGTGTTTACTTTCGATTTCGAGAGCTTCTCCGTCTCTGCCCCGTTTCCCCTAAAGCACGTGACCAGTGAACCCCACAGGCTGAAGCCCACAGGCTGAAGCCAAACCTGGAGCTGCTGCTGGAAACAGAAGCACCGAGCCCAGAAGGACAAAACTAAACACCAAGACTAAAACTCCAAGAGTCTAAAGCACGAGCCCAAAGTGAAGCGTGACTCTGGAGGCGACTCATGACTCGCTTAACGCTTAAACGGCGCTGCTTTCATGACCGTGGGAAAACAAAACATCTGGTTTTATTCTTTTGTTTTGCTCCTCGTGTTTGTGGAGTTTAAAAACACGAGTGACTCTTTACACGAGTCGACAGCTCAAGTGTAAAATGATCCTTTTATAAACCAACAATTTGCCTTAAACCACAGGATTAGAGGTGAACTATGCCCGACTCTCCTGGTGACGCCTTTGTCTCCATGGAGATGTTACTGCACCGCCTGGAATGTTCCTCAGTGTGGCATTAAAGACTGGATTTGTATTTGACGCATTTGATATTTTAACCCGTTTAATCATTTATTCTGCTGTCGACCTGAGCGCAGTATTTTGTTTATTTGCAGTTTTTTTTTATACTGAAATAACAAATAAATTATGATTCTACATTTGATATTTTAACCTGTTTATTCATTTATTCTGCTGTCGACCTGTTTTGTTTCTTTGCATTTTTTTTACTGAAATAACAAATAAATTATGATTCTGATGATTCTGTTTCTGAGGTGACGCCACCAGATCTATGGAGAGGAGAGCAGTGCCTACTTTAAGAATGAAAGGAAGCGTTTCGTAATTTTATCGTAATAATCAAATCACAAAGGCTGTAATTTTGCTTTTTTTGGGTTAAAATGCCTAAGACCGAGTAAATAGAAGAGCAACAGCAAGTCTTGGATGTTTAATTAATCACATTTTCATTTTTTTTCAGCTTAATACGTATAATTTAGAAATAGAGAGGAGCTACTTGGAGGAGATGCTACAGGTTTTGCTTTCAGAAATGGATCAAATGAGAAGCTCTTTGTGATTTTCTTTTGGTTAAGGCAGCTCAGCCCTAGTTTAAACCTTTACAAACACGTTCTGAAACTAAACGTGTGTTATTTTTGCAGTTTAGATCATGAATCTTCTCTCAAACGTGCGACTTTTGTCCCGTCACTCAGTAAAACACACCCACGCTTAGACGTTCTGCCGTTTTCAATCCCTCTCATTGTTCCGCTGAGGCCAAACCACAGCCGCGCTCGGTTACAGAGCAACGCACTCCGGCCGTGTGGCAAACAGCTGCCCCAGTGCACTGTGGGAAGTGAGAGGGGATCACGTGACTTACAGTAAAAAGCTGAAGGAGTTGATGTATGTGATGTTGTACTGGGACCAGATGGGCTTCGGTTTGAGGGCATCACAGTGACGTCTGAACTGCAACTCAAACCTGCGACGGAAACACAAAACACACACAAAAAAAAGTAAATAAATTAAAAAATAATGATAAAGTGAGCAGGAAAAGAGCTGCAACAACTGTAAAAAAGTAAAAATAACAACTTCAAATAATATGAAGTTGAAGTACAAAGCAGTGGCTCAGCAAATTACTAAAGTGAAAGTAAAAAGTATTTGGGAAACAACTACACAAAATATATTCATATTTGAAGGAGCAAGAAACACAAAAGTTTAAATCATTTCATATTGTCACATGAATCCAAAATTTATCAGAAAATGGCCACGTTTTTCCAAATTCCAAATTAAATTATTCTGAATTACCGTATTTTTCAGGCTATAAATCACACTGGATTATAAGGCGCAGTATCAAATAATATGTCAGTTGTGTCATTGTCCACACATAAGGAGCATCGGATTATAAGGCACAATAAGAGAAACAAAACGCGCGTCGGATAAATGGAACTTTATTCAGGTCATTTACAATAACTCTCAGTTGTAGCTAACACAAAAATACAAGTTTAACAGTTGGTGATTTGGGCATCAAACAAACTTTCGTCACATAAAAGTCCAGTATTTGTACCTGAAGGACTGGGCGATGTGACAAAAACTGTATTTTTCTTTCTTCATATTGATGCTAACTGGAGGAACTCCTCTGTCTGACGCTCCGTTACTCAAGTTGGACTTAAATCTGAGCTTTTAGACAATCGGACTAGAACATTAGAATAACTGAATAGACTGTTTAATGAGGTGGAAGTTCACTGAGGTCAGCAGTGATGAGCTGGAGTCGAGTGGCACAAAAGAGCAGGTGCCATAGAGATAAACTGGATCTTTAGTGTGAGGCACCAATAATGACTCTGATTATTAACACTGCTTTTATTTTATTTTAGTGGTTTTATTGTTTTAAATTATATCATATGATTAAATCTGAGAGTTTATTTTATCATTTATCATTTTTGTTATGATTATGTATTTGTGCAGCTCTTTGGAACTGTTTATGAAAAGTTTTATAGAAATAAAGTCGATTGCTTTGAATTTTAGATGAAATTTAAATCGTTTTTTCTTATAATTTCAGTTCATTAAAGATCTTATATGATGCAAAATGAACTTTTATGAGCTTTAAGTCATGTTACAAAACTGTTATCTCCTCAAAAACATGGAGTTTT
>JACN01032358.1:0-10656 GCA_000787155.1 Scartelaos histophorus
ATAATAATAATAATAATAATAACCTAATTATAAATGCTTATTATAAATAGTTATTTTGTTGGCTGTGTCCTGCAGCCAAATCAGTGCTGTGTAATGTTCGGGCTGTGGCTCTCACCTGTTTCCTTTTCACTATGAATCCACACTGCAGATCACACTGTTTCCTTCAGACACACACACAAACATATTTAACGTGTTACACTATTCAATCATATTTAAATGTATTTAATATATGATTATAACAATTTATTTTGCGTTGCAACATTGCGTGTATGGTTATTCGTTTTCAGCACAGCGTGCCTTGTCAGCTTGCACTAGTCTGACACAGTAAGAACAAACGTTGCTTGGTGATGAGGTACAAGTGTCTGAAATTGACACCTTGAGGCAAAGAGTGCATACAATTCATTAGTGTGCTCATGCAGAGGTGGCTCTTACACACTCGCACACAGGTCTCGACAGGGCGCTCCTCGTGGAACCACCCCCTGATGAAGATAAACAATTTCCTGGAAGCGCCGGTGACCGCACCTCCACCTTTCTTCTCTCAGCTGCTGTTGTGTGGAAAAGTCAAACATGGTGGATAGGCATAATTGTTTATAGCCTAATGAATGGGCGAAAAGTGGGGTAAAAACAACACAACATGCATGACGTTATTGTTTTAAACCCAGTGTAGTTAGTTTATTACAGGGGAAAGCGGTACTGAGGAACACTGGTACTGGGAAACAGCCGTGCAAGGAGCAGAGCTGCAAGGAACATGGGGTTGACCCTCTGAAACACTAGCTAGCTTTTGACTCCAATTTTACGCGTGAGGAATGTCAGCTTTACTGGAGGCCACCAAAAACAAGAGTCCAGGAAACTTGATGTATTTGCGCATATAGTTCCTTTAATTCTGACTTAAGCAGATGCAGATACAGGTCGTCATTCAGTTGTCTCCTCTTCAACACGTCTCTGCAGTACAGTGAAGGTGAGGGGCTTATATACTGAACATGTTGGCATGTATGTCATTGCATCACTTGTTTTACAGCACCTTGAGTTTCATCATGTGATCAGCAGGATGCTCTTCAGTACAATGACAGCTTTAAATTTGAGCAGATCGCTGATTACACTTCTAACCCCTGTGACGACTACATAGTGTACTACATTTGCTGGCTTCTTCAATATTACCCTTTAACATTATTAACACACAAAGGATATATAAAATAATGAAATTATAAGAAAATATTTCTCACAGAGACTTGAACAGCACAAAACAGCTCACCTGTTATAGTTCCAACTAAAACTGTCCTTTATTCTCAGTTTGTGTTAAACTAAAGCTTAGATTAAAGTTTAACATGCCTCAGATGGAGCAGTGCTTACAGTTAGCACCCCACCGCCAGCAAACATTGATGCCATCAGCTGCAAATTATCAGTACTATGGAAAGGGCTGGACTCTCCACCAGAATCTACTGTATATCTGCATACGATAAAATCCTCCTTCCTCACACCGGCTCGTACTGGGAGCAGAGCGATAATAAAGACCTGAGGCTGCCCCATGTTCACATTAATTAATGAAACCTCGTCTCACATTTAAAATACAGCAGTGCCAACGCCCGCAGGTCAAAACACTGTAACAGGAGTTATTATTTTATCATGAAAAAGTCCTATCAATAATCAGCTGCACTTCTATTACTTTTCCGTAGGCTTGATTTGCATTTTTAATCACACTTCTATTATGAACAATTGACTGCACTCTATAAGATGAGGTAAATTAAAGATCATTTAAAGCTATATCCCCTGTACTGTTTATCAGTATTGTCAAAAATAAATAAAAGAGTTCAAAAGTGAAAGCAGATACTCAGTTTTGAAAAATTGCCAGTGTTTTTCATTTTATTACCATCTTCTAGAGACATTATAATGACAACCGTGTGGATTTTATCAGAGAGATAAGAGTTATATTTTATAGCAGTAAAATAGATTTTGCTTTTGAAAATATTATATAAGAGTAAACAGCATCCTCCAGTGACTTTGAAAAGGCGCAAGAATCACTAATAACCTGATATCAGGGATGACTGTTGATAAAAAGTGACTCCAAACTCCAAACTGGACAGATTCTTGAGAGAAGTTCACTGATCAGGGTGAACAACACATCCTGAGGAGAAGCACCAAGATCCCGGAGGACCCACATTCCCAGAATTCACCTGGATTCTCGGCTGCAGGTCAGAGAGGAGGAAACTTTGTCATTTTTTTAAGGTTTCAGATTGGCCGCGGTGCTCACGGGGCCAAAACTTCAGAAAACTATAGAAAGGAGCCCTGGGAGGTGTTCATGTCCTGGATTTCCTACAGTCCCATTGGTTCAAATAGAGAAGTATCCACTGTACAGTAGCCCTCAAACTGCCAACAATCACCCACACACTACATACACGGGCTTGATGGTTTAGTGTCTTGTTCGAAGACACAACGGCAGAAAGCTCAAGTCTCTAACCTGATTTAAAGACTTCAGTTTAGTTGTTTTTTTATGCCAGATTTTGCGCATTATGTTATGTTTTGTCCTTCCAATTGCATTAACTTTACATTAGAAATCAAATGCTGCATTCTGACAGTTTATTATTTAAATTTCTCTTACTTGTATAGTCGTTTTGCTGCATACATTTTTACTTGACTAATTTCTTGGACCACTACTTTGTACTTCTACTGGTGCAATATTATTTTGATGGGACATTATTTTGTTGAAATCATGTTCAAGTATATGGTGTTTCTTGTGTAAACTGTGCCAAACTTTGTATTGAATTCTCCCTATAGTGTAAAGTCATCTAACTCTTTGAAACAACTCACCAAATAATAATAATAATAATACTTCCTTGCATTTATATAGCGCTTTTCAAGACACCCAAAGCACTTTACAGTTAATTCTTCATTCACTCCACACTCAGTGGTGATAAGCTGCTATTGCAGCCACAGCTGCCCTGGGGCAGACTGATGGAAGTGAGGCTGCCAATCTGCACCATCGGCCCCTCCGACCACCACCATCATTCATGCACACACCACTTCCATACTAGGCAATGTAGGTGAAGTGCCTTGCCTAAGGACACAACGACAGTTTTTGCCACTATCACCCCACTGTGGCACCTGGAATTCCCAGTGGTCTCGCCTCCAAGTACTAACCAGGCTCAGCCCTGCTGAGCTTCTGAGATCTGACTAGATCAGGCTTTGCCAGGCCGGTATGGCCACAAATTCAGTAGAAGTATAAGTCATTCGCACATGATTAGTCTTACCTGTGGATATATGGTGATTTGTAATAATTGAGGAGGATTTCTGAGATCTTAATCCTGTGCGAATGCGCCACATCTGTAATTTGTAAACTAAAAATTCTACCGCTAATTCCCTACTATATTTGGCCAATCACAGACGCCTGGTGATAATACTAGTCCCATGTGAGTTTGCATCTCTGTGTTTGTTGTTGTAATTACCCGCCTTTTCTATCACTTTCTTTTCTTTACGCATTCTTTTCTGTTTAAATCTTAGTCAATAGTCCTATTCACACAGGATAAGTACAACCTGGGGATATCTGGTAAATTGCTAATTCCCGCCCCACCTCTGCGTTACTTTGCGCATTTGCAAAGTAAATGCCTTAATTTTACTGACATTTACACTGAGATTGAAAAAGAAAAGAAGGCAGAAAGAAAAAGAGATTGAAATAGCGCAATTACAACAACAAACTCTGAAATGCAGATTCGCGAGGACTTGTATTATCACCAATCATGTTTTTGCCCAAATATAATAGGTAATATGCAGCAGAATTTTTACTTTACAAGTTACAGACATGGTGCATTTGCTCAGGAATCCTCTGCAATTATTACAAATCACCAAAGGTCTACAGGTAAATCTAATCCTGTGTGAATAGGGCTAATGTCAGTAAAATTGAGTCATTTACGGACGTGGCTTATCCCGTGCGAATGCGCCACTAGAAACACAGAAATGGGGCGGTCATTTCCAAATTAGCAGACGCCCCGAGGTCGTACTTATCCCGTGCGAACACACACAGGTTTAGGTGGGTATTAGGTTATCTGATTGCAAAAAGAACTGTATTTTTTGGCATATTGGTACTGATTAACCCTGAACCGAAGATCAGCACAGAACCAGCAACATGAGAGAGAGCTAACAAACACATCATAATAACAGTTTTAATTACTATTTACATGCACGATTTTATTCAGATTATGCAGAATTTCCGATGGTCACAGCACACTCTGGCTCTCAATTTGAACCATTTCTTCACCCTGTTCCTTTCTCTGTAATTAGTTTGTAGATAAAATGACTAGTAGTTCTGTTTTCTTTTAAGCGGCGCATTGAAGTGAACTGATTGAAAAGATGCGGAGCCCATGAAGCAGATGAAAGTGCCATCACCAGTCGAAGAGGTGGAATTATTTTCTGTCTATGTAAATCTGTGGATGTGCTGAGTGTGGCTCTGGTCCTGAGCTGTCTTTGACTTTGGGAGCTGCTGCTTTAATACAGCGCTGTTGTCAGATTGGATCAGTCCCACGTCGGGCCCACTCACACATGTCTCAGTCTCCAGTGATGAGGAACATTTATCATTTACAGTGACATTTAGAAAGTGTGAAGCGAAACCCGCCAACCAACACAACACATCTGATGTACAGAACGTACAGTATCGGCCTATTACAATATGTACATGTTCAGTCAGGATCCAGGCGCAAGTGTGTATTTGAATATAAATTACAGTTCGCAACCAACGGAGGAGCTGTTTGTGAAGAAAAGCTGCAAAACATGTAATAAATGATAAGAAGAGAGTTCATTTGCAAACATCTGGCTCCTGTGGTTGTTTTTAACATCATATCCTGGGATTTTAAGCATCTAAGAAGTGCAGCATGTGCAGTTCAGAGGACACGATGCAGGTTGTTGGATCGTGTGAAATGAGCTGATTGTTTTTCCCGTGTCCATGGAGACTGTGTTAGAGGCTAGTTAAGGAGGTCGCTAGGAACATTTGAGATGCTACAAGCTTTTTACACCTATGTGGCAGCAAATTCACATTTATCCAATGACAGCACCACTTTTCCTGACATTTAATAAAACTAGAAATGGACCCTGCCATTTTGTTTGTGGATTTAACTGTGCTGGCCCATTTTTTCGTGAGGAGTGCATCTAACAATTTAACTTATTATACAACTTTTTGGGTTGTTGTATGTTCTACTCTCCTTGTGTGTATTTAACACATTTCAGCAGTAAGCCTAACTCCTTTCAGAAAAATCATGCACATTCAGGATGTAGCGTCCATAGCTCCCATTTATTTCTCCACAAAGATGATTCTGAAATAGTGTAAAACTGAAAAAACAGAAAAGAAAATGTACTTAGCATAAATAAAAAACATGACCAAAGCTCAACAACACAATCTACCAGTACACAAAACACTATTGTCACATAAATCACATTCTCCAACCCTCACAAATAAAGCAACAAAAAAATGGCAGACTTCCTGTCACAACTTCCTGCTTCTAATCAGGACTTCAAAATAAAAGACTGAACGAGCTTAATGCGAAATTACTGCAAAAACAATTGTACAGAACACATTTTTAATATATTTAGGGAAAAACACTGTACTTTTCAACTTGTTCTATTAACGTTAAAATATTTGTCATAGCTTGTTCAGCTTTTAATTGTGACTTTTAAAGACCCTGATGTCCAGTTTTTCCAGTAAGTAAAATGAATGAAATAACCTGACAGATGATTTTTTTAGTTAGATGACCTGTACCGATGTGCAGTAGTAAAACAGCCTAATGTAACTGTCACGTCAAGTTCAGATGAAAAAAGCAAAAAACGCCAAACTACTGCAGCTGCGGACACCTTTAAAAACCTCAGTCGTGATTGGTTCTTGCGGTTGCTATGATACTCACGGGTGGATTTCCAAATAGGGAGCCTCCAGATTCGCTCCTGTGACTGTGAACTTCATTTGACTGGGGCTGAATGGCTTAGTCCACTTGTTTCTACAGTCTGTGAGCACACACCTCACTGCCTCTTCACTGCTGGACAAACCAAACGTTGTGGGAGTTCGGCAGAGAAATTGAGGCCCAGCTCAAACGCTCAGGTCTTTCTCTGGGGAACCTGCACTTTATATTCACATAGGCACAACTCTGACCTGTTTTTGACCAGAGGAATAAGAGCGAGCGAGGAATAAATCTGTGTACACCTCTGTTAACGGCCTTCTACCTGACCTTTGTTTCCCTCACTACAAATATATTGTTTAAGCAGCTACTGAGGTCAAAATAAGTCTGCTGTGTGTTTCTCTGATCCGTCCATGAATTTAAAACTTATATCAGCTTTTTCCATCTTGTTTTCATATTTATTCTCGTCTTAATTCTGAGACTGATTCATTCTAGTCTAGAGGGAGTTTATTTGAAGATAATTTATCAAGTAAATTGATCTTGCTGCATGGACAGGTAATTTCACTACTTTTAATTAAGTCATTTTCTGATAGATTGAAGTGTTTATAGATTCAATTTTGTCCAAGCTTTGCAGTTTTTTGATTAAAAAAAACGGTGTTAAAGTGTTTTGTTGTCTAAAAATCGGGAAGTGCATTGTTAGCATGCTGTTGTCTGGCCTGTGAAAGTTGTGAAAAGTGCTTAGAAACTCATCACGGTGAATAATTCCGATGCCCTGAAAAATAAATGAGGTAAATGAGGAACTTTGCTCCAAACGTTCTATTTTGACATGTTTTTAAGACAGTAAAACTCACATATAGCGACTTGTGTTATGATACTTTGCAGCTGATGTTCCTGGGAATGTGATGCTAACTGTAGGCCCTGCTTTGTCTAAGGCTTTATTACGCTTCAGTCTGAAAATCACTTAAACAGGGCCATATCACGGCTCCTGAAAACGTGTTGTTTAAAACCATTTTGTGTCTTTTCTTTAGTTTTCAGACAATCTTAAAAACTTTTTTCACAATGTTTGCTAATGAGTGCTAATGAGTGTCACCATGGTAACTCCTAAACATTCCACCATTAGAGATACATGTAGAACACCTCCAGCGTAATATCATTATATGCTCAAATCTTTTAAAATAACATATTTTTGTTTGTGAATAGAAAGCTTGGTAAAAACTTAGAATTGAATGCAAAACGTGTACTTTTTGGTCTCCGAGAAAGCTATTCCTGCAAAAAAATATAGAAACGTCTTGAATTTAATCTTCATCTTATCAAAATTTCATATCAATTGCTGTAAATTTTCTAATCAGAAACCCAAATTTGTCATTTTTCAGTCCCTCTTGTTCTCTAGTTTAAATTCTATAAATGATTGCACAAATTAATGAAAGCAAAAGCACTTTGTATGGAATTTAAAATATAAAATGTGAATGCACCTGCCATAATCACCAAACACATTAAATATTAGTCTAAATTTAACCTCTGTTTCTTTGTTCTGATCTGTTAGCTCAGATTTATTGACGGTTAAATCTTCCACTCTTATTTACTGTAAAATAATACCTGATACTCCCATTATTCTTCCAATCCTGCTTATCCTAAACCCTCTTGTTGGTGGTGTAATTATTGTGACTTTGGTGACAGTTGTGGAGGATTATTATTATTATTATATGGTGGACTGTAAAGGGTCTGTGGCTTTGTGGCTCTGGGCAGTTTAATATTGACAGTGGAGGTTTAATAAAATACATGTCTGTGGGCTGAGCTCCAACTCAGATATACCATAATTACATTTATAGAGCTGCTCATGTTCATTTACACGTGTTATTAGTATGTTCATTAGAGAAGGCCTCAGCAGAAGACGCCTGGACATTGTTTTTTAAGGTTTAAAGGACCCAGATTATGCTGTTTTCTGATCTACTGTATGTTCTAATGTAGATTCCTCAATACAAACAGACCTGGAGTTGTGTTTTGTTTTATTCACTCATGTTTAACACACAAACCCTGCACATTTAGACTGAGTTCTTCACTAAAACATTTTATTCCACCTTGTAATGTCATGTGGTAATACAGGAAGTGCTCCACTGGGTTTTTAAACGCCATACACCTTCACTAGAATCATTTGGATATTTCTGCCCTGGGATTGTCAAACTACTGAACTAAAGGTAAAAGGAGCTCTTATGAAAAGTACTGCTTCGTATCACAACAGAGCATTTTGGGGTTTGGCTTTGCACACAGATTAATAATAAACGATTACAGAAATATGAGCAAAGGAAACAAAACACAACTGCAGGTCTGTTTTTGAGGAGGTAACAGCATAATGCATGACTTAAATCTTAACGAGTCATTTGCCACATTTACATGAGAGATTTAATCAAATGAATCTGAATAAAAAGAATGTAATTCTGAATAAAAATTTTACTATTTAACTCAGAACAATAAATTGGGAATTAAAAAAAAAAACATGTAAATGCGGTCAGTGTTATATAATATAGAACCTTTAAACATAATTAACCAAAGGAACAATCACATACTGTTTTAATGCAAATACAACTTGAGTTTCGGAGTCTCAGAAACGAGCCATATGTGATTGTAATGAAGTGTCTCCAAAGTCTCCATCAGACTGGAGATGTGTCTTATGCCCGTGAGGCAGACCCTATAGAGCCTATAGCCCATAAGTAAAGCATTTCCCTTGGCGCATCATTATTTCAGATTGATTCCAGCTCGAAATGATTCAATATGCAGATAATTTAATATAGACTGTGAATTTAAATACAAACACATTTCATTACAACCCCCACAAGAAAAAACAAAACAAAACAGTGTTTGTTTTGAGAATTTTTTACAATAGATCCTACTGAAAATGTAGACTTGACCATACCTCTCAGTCAATACGAATATATATAAATAATGTAGTGTCCTTCTGCCCATCGCTATGTGTTGCTATAATGCAAAAGCACTGCAGAACAACTACTTCTCCTTTGAATATACTAAACTTCAAAATCTACTTTTCACACACAATTTGGACATGTGAACAATATACCCATTTATGGCAGAAAACAGAGGTCACCAACCTGTTTGAAGCTCAGAGCTACTTCATGGGCACTGAGTCATACGAAGGGCGTCCAGTTTGAGACGCTTTGATACGAAACAACACATTTGCTCAGTTTGCCTTTTACATACAAACATTATGAATAATGATTAATGATAATCATCTACGTGTAGACACTGATCATGTTCATGATTTCTCACAATAATAGCGAGGTGTGAAACCGATATCAATATTCAGCACTTTAAGTTTATTCATCTCTGTAATTGTTAAGTTTTCAGATGAACCTGATACTGTTACTGCAAAGTTGAGTGCACATGTGTCCAAAAGAGAAACACTGTTCAGTCTTTTCATCACAGCGGTAGCCACACATAAATTAAATAAATAAAAGGATCATACATGAGTAAAATAACTGTTAAATAAAGAGCTGTGCTAAACCTGCGCACGTACAATCTGGACTCATATGACCTTTTTACATCTTTAAATCAAGATAAAGCTGTATTAAAAAATAATGTTGCCAAATATATATAAAAAGAGCGAGGGCTTTCGTTCTCTCTGTGTTTGGGTCATATTGCAAAGGGCTTGATTTCCACCCAGAGGCAGCTTCAACAACGCTTCAACGACGCTTCAGCAGTGTTTTGACTATGCTTCGACGATACTTCGATGCCGCTTAGACTACGCTACGACGACAATTCAATGACGCTTCAATAATGCTTCAAACCCCCTCAAAAATACAGATTTGACCATCACAGGGGCTTACAAAGACATTTAATGGTGAAAAATGTTGCTTAGTCCTGCTTTAACTTAGACTTACACAAACATTATTAACCTGCAAAGAAATGATCCCATATTAACATCCACATTGAAATATAAGAATTGTTCACGATAATGATTAGAGCGGCAATATAACAAAACAAAATGATAAAATAATGATGATAAGGACAGCAGAAAATGTGTCAAAAATTGAAATAAATGAATAAAATTGTACATGTCCAAGACTGCAAACAACTAAATTATCCCTGACATTTTTAAGATAATATGATACAATATTATGTTTTGCTATTAATTTAGAATGTATAATTACCATGTATGTGTTATATAATTCCCCCTAGGCTCAATAAAGTTTGTCTAAGTCTTTTAATTGTTAATCGCTATGGCAACGGTCCTAATTTTTCCTCCTCCTGAAGCCAATGGACAGGAGACACGTGCGAGCGGAGTGTGTGGACGAGCGGCGGTGACGGTGGAAGCCCATTAGAAAACATCTGTTCTCATTAGGAGCGAGGTACGAGAGGCACGACTGACGGCTCTCCCCCTCCCCAGACGCTTCCCCCCACCTCCCCGTCATGTGACTGCCTCGCTCTGATGGAAGCTCTCATTAAAACGGCCGCTTCCGTCAAATCTGATGACAAGTAGTAAACAGGAGTAAACACAGATGTGGGGAGGGGCTTCGGGGACTTCAGTGAGGTTTGGCACTTCTCAAACGCCGGGACTTTAAAGAGTTAAACGGTTCTTATAAGATGAACGATTTCCTCTGCGTCACAAACCGGGAAGACGTTTGGAAAAATGCAATGACAAGTTCCGGCGTAGTTCTTGACTCGCCAACCGAAGAAAATGTGATCAGGGGTAAACTGAAGGCTGCGCACATACAGTAAGTGGCGTTTGGAATCATCTGGAATTTGGAACTGAGGGTGCTTTCACACCTGTTGG
>KN491861.1:9467-61462 GCA_000787155.1 Scartelaos histophorus
CTTCCTGCTACACTTCCTGCAATCCAAGCACCTGTTTCTCATGTGCCCACTTCACAAATCTCTCTTGCTCGGGCGGTGTACCAGGGCGGGGCAGGAGGAATAACCACACCTAACTCTGGGGTATCTGTGACCTCAGTGAGAGCTCCAACACAGTCTGTGTCTGTGGCCGGAGCCATGTCCTCCACTTCATCACTCGTGACCTCGGGCCCGGCTGCAACAGGATCTACTGCCCCTGGGCCTCCGCAGGGAACCTCACTGACCACAAAAACAGGTATGCTCACAGGAAAGGCTGGGTTTATATTTTTAAGCAGTTTTTCTTTACTTCAAATATTTGTAGCCAGTCTTGTAGGGACTAGTATTTTAACTTCATACTTAAATGTCATATCTTATATTAATTTAAATTTTATTTTCTGTTGCCTCTTGTGCCACTAGACAACCAAGCACCTGGACCTTCTCCATCCAAAGTGGCCCCTGCTGCACCTCGACCAAAGGGCTCTGTCATAGATCTTACTGAGGAAGATGATGATGTTTTAGGTTGGTAACTATAATTATTAAAATATGGTAATTATAATTATTAAAATATGTTTCACCTCAAGTATTTATCTTGATTATATATTTTGTGTTTAGTCACAGGAGTAAAGAGCGCCACTGTTACAACAGCCAATGCTATACGCTCACAAACAAACATCACAAGTAAGTCATTTGTTAGTAGTTTAGTTTGATATTAATGTTATTACTGTTTCTTAAAGTAATATTGTAATAAACGTAACTGTGCCTAAATGATTAGACTTTTTTGGTTATTTCAGGTACAGCCAGATCATCCCCTCAGACAAACCCAACCTCTGCCAATACTCCTCAACTCTCAACCCACCATCGCCCTCTACTGGTAACTGATCATTTAACGTTTACAAAAGTTATACTGCTAGGAAGTGAGCTTTTCTTCATTTCTTCACTGCAATACACATTAAATTGATTTGTTAACAGTAGTTTGGTCCATTTTATTCATAATCTCTGGGAAGATGGTGTATCTGTGCATTTATTGAGTGTATTTATTTTATAATGAACATTATTATTCTGGAAGGTTCTGATCTAGCTACTAATCCCCAACTGTTCAAAAATTATAATCGTACTTAAAATATTCAATCCACAATTGCATTAGGTTCTCTACCTATAGATTTATTTTTTTGTGTTTTTGTTTTTTTAGGATCCAAAATCCAGAACTACAACTAGTACTCCTACTCGGGGCTCCAGTGTTGCTCTCCCTCCTCTTCCTACTGCCCCTGTGCCACCACGTTTACCTCCAGAAGCCGAAAAGACCTCAGTCCCTCAACAACCACAGTTAAAGCTGGTGCCAAGTCAGACGGGCATTGTCCTTTCTTGGTGTGTAGCAGAAACAGATTTGACCTGTGCGCCTGTGGACAGCTACCACCTCTATGCTTTCCACCAGGACAATTCAAGCAGTAACCTATCTCAGCAACACTGGAAAAAGATTGGAGAGGTCAAGGCCCTTCCTTTGCCAATGGCCTGCACCCTTACCCAGTTTCAGACTGGCTCAACCTACCACTTTGCTGTTCGAGCTAAAGACGTATATGGCCGATTTGGTGCTTTCTGTGAACCACAGTGCACAAATGTTATAAATTCAAGCTCTAGTTGAACCAGTCAGAATGGGAGAAGATAACTGTTCATTCCGTTGGAGGTTACTTTTTTGAGACCTGCACTCGCCTGCATCTGTAAATAATGAATGCGTATTATCTGGACCAATGACTGACTTGAGAATGAAAATGTCTTATGGTTTTGTCCAGTGTATTTCTAGGTGACATCTTGTGAGCGTGTATATAATTCACTCAGCAGGCTCCATATTTATGTTCCAACTCCTGTTCCCTTGATTGAAATGTCAGATTGTTTAACCTGACTATGAGTGACAGAATTTACTCTAGGACACAATTGCACAGAATTGTATTAATGTGTGGTAGATACTGATTTTTGTACGTTTTGTCTGGCAACCAGACTTTGACAACCATAATAAAGTTTTTATTTAAATCTTGGATTCTTATTATAGGTAACAGCATTGCCTTTTTCCACATTTTCTTATATCCACACAAAAATAACCTAAATAACTTCAGAGTATATGTCTAATTTGAATAGTAATTGAAACTTTATTAATTGGTCTGATGACTTCAAACTATGAATTTGAGCAGGTGACTATAAGTTTATGTTAAGTTTAATATAAGTTTAAGTTTCAATTTATGTAATTGATCCAATGTTAAAGAATTAGAACCTCTATTTTATATTTCATTTTTAAGAAGTTAATTGTGAACCTACTACAGGGTTTTAGTACCACTAAATAATAATGCTGCCTTCCAATGGAGAGCATGAAACCCTTTTATGAAGTGATTTGAGGGCTGGCAGTTTGAATCCCTCACAGATGAATACTGTTATTGTGTCCTTGTGCAAGACACTTTATGTGTGAACAGGTGAGTGGTTCCTTGATCCAAAGCACATTGAGCGCCTTAAAAGTGGAAAAGCTTCATGAAAATATGACCATGTGAGACCAAGCAAAAATAGTAAGAGTAAATTACAAGTTTGGTGCTTTTGGGGTGAGTTTATCAGTGACACGCAGAAATATGTAACAGACTTTATATTGTTAAATATACCTATGTATCCAGTACAATTTCACTTGGGAGGGATAATTTATGTAAGTATTCTTATTTATTTATGATAAGTAAAAATAGGAATGCATTAAACCACTTAATGCCTGCCAACTGTGTACGCAAAACGTATATTAATAATAGTCTTGACTCAGGATTCTTTCACTGCCTTCCGCCATGTTCCTGCCACAGCCAAGGTCGGGCCTTTGCAGTGTCGACAGATGATAGGCCAGTTAGAACTTATCATAATTACCCAGAACACATGAAGACTGCATAAAACACCAGTAAGTTGTGTATACCCTCACGTATCTGGAAAAATAATACAAAAACTCAAATTAGTTAAAAATTAGTTGTGTAAGTGACAGAATATGTTTAACTTGATGTTGATTACAACAATACACAGCGCCCTCTGGTGTGAGAGCAGGTATCCTGCAGTAGTGCGACAACAGCCGAGCCCACTGGTCTGCAAACCAAAGTATAAGTACAAGAACAAAAGTACAAGTGAGAACGCGGGAAAAGTGCAGAGGACTCGTGAACAGCACACGTGTGCCATGCACGTGTCCCCTTCAAGGTAGGCTAATTATAGCCACTCTATTGGAGCTAACTCTGGTCAAATGTGTTATTCTATGCGTTACTTGTGCGTTTATATTGATATCTCTTCTAAGGGAGCAGAAAGTAGCCTAATAAATTACTTTTTAAACTTTTCAAATTGCACAAAACATATGTTGGCCAGGCATACTATTAACCTTGCGGTGTCAGCTCCATATTCCCACAGCTTTATGTTTTTAAGTTTGTTAGGAGTTATACCCACGGGTAACTAAGTTAGTAATTAATATTTTCTTTGTAACTATAATTTAATTATAAACATTTTCAAGGAAGGTGATACACTACAGATACGCCTACTTAAAATTGTAATCCAATTACAGTAACTGTTAATAACTAAATTGCAGCCAACTTTGCCTTTTACACCTCTACCTGCCAAACAAGAGCTGCAGTAATTAAGCTGCAATAAAGAAATGAAACACTTTATGAGCTTACAAAAACACAAACAGGCCCCATGTATATGGTATTTGATTATGAACAAGCAATGCCGGTTGCTGAAGTCAATTTTGCAACATAACACTAGAGGGAGCTATTGCCTTATGTATAGAAGTATCCGCTGGGCAATTGTTTCAACATTCTTTCTTTACAGTAGCTTCCTTTGGCTGACAGTCCAGCAGAGGGACCCATGTCTGCGCCTCTCTCTCTCTGCTCGTCTCTCTGTGTAGGAGGGGAGTGCGGGTAGAGTTGTGCTGCCAGAGGTGCGTGTGACTCCGCTCTTGTGTATCTCTGGGTAGCAGCGCACCACCATGCAGCCTGTTTGAATGCCATGTCAAACAACAGCTGTGTTGGCAAAGGCTTCTAGCTCATTTGAAAGGAAGGGCATCTGGCTTAGAGACGGACAGAAGAGCAAAGAAGAAGACTGATAAGTTGCAGACAGAGAGAGAGAGAGAGGGGTTAAAACTGAAGGACCCCCCTCGCCTCACTTAGAGAGCAAAAACGGAAGGCTTTGGAGTATTCAATTTTTTCTTTCGTTTTATATTTTTCTTATTCCTCATCGCGGTGCTGGGAGGTGCTTCATCTTTTCATATAGTCTCTCTCTCTGTCATTTGCCTCCTCATCTATTTTTCCATCTATTTGGTTTATAATTTCATCTATCTTTGAGTGACATTAAGAAAAAAGAGGAGTTTAGTGGTCATATTTTTTACCCTCCCACCCTTTTACCACACCTGTTAGTCTTCTACTTTCATTTAACTACTGCCATCTTCATTTACCATTCTCCTCCTCTGTGTCTTTTATCATATATTATATATAAAACGGCTCAAATCCTCATGAATGACTTTTTTTTCCCTTTTCCCTCTCTTTTGGTCCTTCCACACCAATTTTTTTTGCATCATATTCTGGGGGAATCTTTAATGTTATTCTAGGTAGGTTAACTATTGTGTCTGTCTATCTGTCTGCCTGTGTGTATTTGTGTGTGCTTTACGTATACATAAAACACACGTGCACACACTCCAACTATGACTAAAACCCACACTGATCACTAAATTGGTCCAGTCTTGCATTTCCATTATACTCCCTTTTTGTCATGTCAGTGTCCATTTTTAAATGTCCACAAATCTATATACATGTAACTGATTTTTAAAAAATGTTTTATCTTAACTAAAATGTCTTAAGTGATGTATTCTCATCACCTCCTTTGTTTACTTTAGTTAATTGACTCAATTCTGGAAATATTTTTAGTTGGAATCTACAAAATCAGTTGTTGTGGGTCTATTAAGGCTGTTCTATGCGTTTTATGTTGCAAACGCATGTTATCTTAATTCATTAGTACTTTTCAGTTTTTTTTCTTCCTTCCATATCCAGCATAAGACAACAGTAATTCAGTAAATATTCTTTCCTGGTTTTCTACGGTTACCTAAACTACATGTCATTCTTCCTTTTTTAAGCCCCCTTCACTCGTCTTCATTCCCATTTTCTTATCTGGCAAGAGAGACCGCTCTGAATTAGTTGGGTGTTGAACAGTGGATTAAATGGGTAATGACTTGCTGTGGATTGAAGCTGCTGAGGGCCGTGTGCAGGTGTTAGATTGAGACAGACTGATAGACAGATAAACATTTTTTCTTTTCATTTGGTCCCTTATACCCTTTTTGTTTTGCTCCTTCAGCCACCTGCTAACCATTTGGAAGCACTTCCATCTCTAGTGATGCTTGAGTTTTAGATTGCTTTAAAGGACTTACCTGGATGCGAGATGCATACATCTTTATTTTGAACATCCATTAGAGTATACTTTAGCAACAGTAGTGTCTGTTTCATTGCTCATGGACTGCCACAGCGGCCAATGGCCCTGTCCTATTGTTCTGAGTGGGATGTCATCATGAAGGAAAATGAAGGACCATTTTTACTCTGTCTTTGCTTTTGTGTCTTAAATCTTCTCTGTAAAACATCTTCACGACAGTCTATAAATTATGTGTTACAGAAAAGAGTTAATTAGGTGAGTAGTGAATGAATATGGCACCCACTTGTTTTCAACTGCGTCTATGCGCATGCATGAACAGTAAGTCTGTGTGCGTCAGCATGTGTTTCTGCATGCTACTGATCCTCTTATGTATTCTGCATGAACTTAAGACAGCAGGGTTCCTCCCAAAGATATTTGCCACCATGTTTGTGCTCACAGTTAAACCTTTTGTACCCTACTGTGACTAATTGACTGTTTATCAGGCCTATCCTTTGAGCTTTGTCCATTATCTTTGTCATTATCACTACTCTAAGTGCTAAATGAGCGACAGTAGTTTGAGCTGAATACACACTAAGTACTATTTTGATTTCTCACCTCACAAGTTCACCACACTTGACTCCCTCAATTAGACCGGTGCAGCGTTGAGGTGCATGCTTTTAATCACATTATTTTTGACCCTGCTTTTCCTGCATATTTAGTTTTTAAAACAATACAATATTCTGTTGCCCTCCACCTCCACACTTTCTTTTGTCTTTTTTCCGGCTTGTTTAACCCAGATGGTTAAAACTAAGTTGGACTCTGGAAATGAATCACACTGATTCATACACCAACTAACAGGAGCATTAGGAGTATTAAGCATGGCACAATGGGTCACTAGCGACTGTACGGGTTTAATATCTCTAAACAGAGCACATATTAGGATACCATACAGTGTTCAACTAACTGAGAATGACTAATGATGCTAATAAATTACCCATAAAGCCGCTCGTTGTCACAATTAAAACATGGTACAAAACTGCAACTGGTAACGGCTGCTTTTCTGTAAGAATGTGTAAGTATACATCATGAGTGGTCTGCTTATTAATATTTAAAACTAAAATCCAGTTTAGATGACTCATATGCAAATTTAAATGTAAAGGCATTTTGATTATAAGTTTGAATACTTACTTACTAAAAGTTCAGATGAGTTTTGTACTGACCGTCCCTAAGCCCAAACAGTCTGAATGATTTAGGGCTTCTTTTAAAGTGTGTGGTGTAACCACTTTGTGAGCACAGGAGATGCAACAAAACAGTTTAAATGAGCTGTGCAGCTCCTGGGTTTCAACCTAATGAACAATTTATTTTTTAAAAGGAATTATGAATCTGTGCTCCCAAATAGGACCACAAACACAAGAGGATTTGATTCATAATGAATGTGCCCTCATACTTGTGTGTAACAACAGCTCCAGGGCATTTCTTTACAAAAATAAAAAAAAATGTCCCAATGAAGCAGATTTCACAGGCACTTGAATCATTCTGATAGGCTCTTTGATGGACTGCACATGGACTGAGCATGTTTATCCTTTTGGTTTGACTGTTAAGCTTTGGGACAATTGAATTCAGTCAGGCACAATCAGATTAACAGTTGTTCCATCTAACTGTCCCTCTCCCCTCTGGTCCAGGCTGAGAGGCGGCCCTGCAAACTGATGGTTGAAGCTAAAGGAAAGAGCAAGAGAAAGCCAAAGAAGGAAGAGAGCAAGAGAAGAAGAGGAATATACACACTGCTCATCTCCTCATCTCCACGGCAACCGTGTTCACAAACTTGCAGACTTCTGGGAGGAGACCTCAGCGAGCTCTCAGCACCAGCGCTGGAGGAAAACAAGGAGAGGAGTCCAATGGAAGGAGGTGGATTAAACTACAGCCTCTCCACATTTCACATCTATAATCTTTAATCTGTCTCATGTGTGCACAGACATTGAGGTCTTGCCTTCCTGAGATTTGATTCTTCCACCTCAAAGACATCTTTAAGTTTAATTGCTGTAGTTATAGTAACAAGTATCAGGTTTCATCATCTCAACTGTTCCCACCTTCCTCCAAACGCCGTTCATCACCACCACCAGTCTGGGCCCTCTTCCTCTGTCCACCATCCCGACATCCGAGGCTATGAGAGGAGGAGCTGAAGCCCAGATCACTCCATCATGCCAGTTCTGAAGAGCAGAAAGGACATCTGGGCTGGCAATGTTCAAGGTAGGCCTCACATCTTCATGACTCCTATGACCCTCCTATTGCCTCAGTTATAGAGTCTACTTGTTAGACATGTGGTGCAAAATCAGCTTCTTGTGCACCTTCTCAACTACTCATTCAGATTTGTATTTATTCATCCATGTTTGAGTAATCTTTATACTACTAATATAAGATGCCATTAATCCATTCTACTTCCGTTTCACCTCACTAGTACACGCCGTCACGTTGCCATTTTGACGCAAATCAGAAAATGTACCTTAAAGGGCAGACAAGAATCACCAAAAAAGTTCCAAAATATCTTGTCTGGAAATCAGCGAACTTGTTTCTGTAATTAAGTTGTTTTAGATTAGATCAGTGTTGTGATTTAATATGTCCAAAACACACTACAATGATTTTACACGTGTCATACAGTAGATTATAACTACATAGCAGACAAAACGCAATATGTCCTCTTTAACCAAGGTATAAATCGGTAATTAACTTTAATAGCACACAATTCTCTTGAGCATCCACACTAATCTGAGGTATGTGTGTTTCAAAATGAGCAATGATGAAGATGGTCCATGTGGCAGTACGAGGTCATGTGATAGTAGAAATATCTGGGTCTGTTCATATCTGCAGACGATTTGTGTTTCTCATGAGATAATGCTGTTATTGTGCAACTGGCGGTGACGCATCTGGTGCTTCTTGAGGTAATGGCCCCAAGGATCTGCATCATGATTTGTTGTAGTCAAATTAAGGACTCACTGGGCATTATATTTCCTCCAAAATGGTAAAGTACTGAGTAACTCACTAGACTGTGCTTGAAACAGTGACAGCGATACTACTCATCACAGTGTAATCATGTATTTTTGAAATTGGCTTTGGAGAGACAAATATAGATTATGTGATGTTTTATCTGTAAATTTGCATGTGCTCTTTTATATTTACCTTCTTGTGGTGTAGTTGCTAATGACAGTAGGAATATTTCTCTCCAAGATTGTAATTATCCAAGTTGAATAATAACTGATAGTAGGATGAGAATCAAAAGGGGCTTTGTTTTGTCTCCATTGTTTCTTGTAGGCGTTAACTTAAAGCATAACAAGGCTCATGAAAATGTTCTTTTGTTTGTCAAGACAATACAAAAGACAATAGGTGAAAACAAAGCAGATGTACTTCAAATTTATGGAGACAATGCTGGATGCTTGTTCTGTTGATTGATTTTTATTTTTATACATCAAACTAAATTAAAAGGCTAAAGTTATCAGGTATGTGCACATATTTTCCCAGTTTAAAGGTTCTCTATTACACAGAATTGAGGTTTAAGTCATGTTCAGATGTTGGTACATCCTCAAAAACACCTGTTTTTTGTTTTATTCACATGTTTGAATAATCCTGGATTATTAGGACCTTTTCATCTCGTAAGTTCTAAATGCTCTGCTCCACCTTGTGATGTTTTCTGTTTGTGAGAAGATGTCAGTCTAAACATTATAATATAGATCTGAAAACAGTAATATGGGCCCTTTAACCACATGTAATCAGATTGTTTTCTCATGTTTTCTCTTAAAGTAGATTTTTTTAGTAATTAAGGGACTTTTTGATCTTTATACAGTATGGCAGGTTTCACAGCGTGTCATGAATATTTAAACTGAAAATCTGCAAATGCCTTTGTTCAGCCACTAACTGCCCGTTGGCATCGTGGATCTGACTCTTGGCTGGATTTTGTGCCTGTTGAGACCAGTTGCTCTGAAATCTAACAGAGCTGTCCCACATTTACATCATCTGACCGGCACAACTTTCTACATAAGAAGCTTTGTGACTTTGTAAGGAAATGTGGCAAGTTCAAACCTAGACTTGCTTATCTTGTGTAATACGTCTTCTCTCTATATATTCATAATAGACACTGCATTTATTTGCCATTTTTAACTTGCGGTCTGCTTTTTTATTTTAAAGATGACATATTGTGCTACATATTGTGTGTAGCTAAAATCTATGACACCAGTGGATCATTATGTTATAATTTGCATATTTTAAAATGCAATATTAATCTAAATTGACTAATAAAAGGAATAAGCTCACATTTGAAAACTGCAGTGGCTAATTGTTACGACCCAGCTCAGCTAAGTTGTGGGAAGTAACAAAAAAAACAAGGTGGAAAATGAAATAAATAAGTAATGTTTAATTAACAGGGATGTAAAAGGTTTAACCTAACAAAACATGGTAAAATATGCAAGGAAACTAAACCAAGTTAAGAAACAACAGGATTAACATAAAATAAGTTTTAAAAACGGGTCTCGTGAGTTCACAAAAACGAGTGATTAAACTAAGGGACACATAAAACTAAACTAAACCACGAGTGTCCCAAAGAAAATCACAAACTCACCAACAGAATCGAGTGACCAAATCAAAAAGCACAAACCAGAATTAACTAAACAAAACTGAGTGTCTCAACCACACAGAAGTCACGTACAAGTACAAACACAGAGTGACTGACAAGAGACACATTAGCATACTGGCTACAAAGGCCAGCAGCCCTGAACAGGTGCTGTGATCTTCTTAAATAGGGGGAGGAGGCTGGAGGCAGGGCCAGGTGAAGGATGCTCCACCAATCAGGGACCAGGGTTCGTGCAGCAGGAACAAAATGGCCAGCAAAATACACAAAAATCCAAATCCCTGGAGCTGGGAAACATGGGAGGATGAGAGAGGCTTAAGAGGTGGAAAGGTGAACGGTTGATCAGGCCGGTCATTTACCTGGCACCACACACAGGCCGGTCTTACCTGGCACCACACATTAGCCACAGGCAACACTACCACACATTTCATCAACCAATTACCAAACCCCAATCCAAATTTTCAAAGTAACACAAGCCAATTGAAAAACTTACCTAATACAAACCTGTTAATTTACAACTTACCAATTTATTGAGGTGGGATAGGGTATTAAGATCCCGGATGAGCCCCCAATTGTTACGAGTGGCTCTGTAAACAGCATCACCACAAAGAGCCTTGAAGTTGTCAGCACCTTCGGTGGATAGCTGCATCACACTAGCATGTCTCAAAATGACTATCCGATGCTGAATAATCCTATACATATCACCAACTGAGAAAATGAAGTACAGACCAGTGGGAGTATACTGGTGGTGGTGAAAACGGGTTGATCGGCAAAATGACATCTTTAAAATAAATGATTAAGGAGTACTCAGATTTTCATTAATCACTCTAAATACAACTTCAAGACAGTAAATGAGAAGAGGAAACAACTGTCACATGGTTAAAAGTTGATTTTGCATAATAGATCTGCTTTAAACCAAGGATGTCACTAAATATTTGTATTAATGTTACCGAACCGTTTTGGTACGGGTGTTCGGTTCGGTGCAGGTCTGAGCAGGATTGAGTTAACGCAATTAGTGTGTGTTTATGTTCCACCACTACACGTGCAGCTACACGGAGGCTCGTCTCTTTAATATTCACGATGGAACTCGTCCGTGATTGTGGTGCTTAGGGAAAACTCTTTAACCAAATACTACATCCCCGACTCACAGTTCCATCAGGACGAAATAGTTGACTTTGAGCGCGTTGAATTAGTGCGAGTGCGGCTAGTTTGGAGCGAACTGTTCATGAGAAGTGAGAGGAGCTGCGCACAGCCGCCCGCATCGAGCCACGACAAAGCGGCGAAGTGCGGGCGGCTGCGCTGCGTCTAAAACTAGTCTAAACCAGGTCTAAACCAGGCCTACACTAGGTCTAAACAATTTTAATTATATATAATGATAACTTATTAGTATTACCAAGCAGTGCTTTGCATCTATCTATTTATTTTATTTTCCTGTTTGAGTAATATTAAAATAAATTGTCGGATTAATAAAAACACAAATAAACAATAAGCAAATGGTTTTGCAATTTGTTCCCATACTGTACCGAAAATGACCCGAACCGTGACCTCAAAACCGAATTACGTACCGAACTGTGATTTTTGTGTACTGTTACACCCCTAATATTAATATTGGTGTTGGAATGCTTTCATATGTTGCTATCCGTACAGTTTCTTGGTAAAAAGGCCCATACCTTTTCTACCAATGTTTTAGGAGACAGAAGATCAATACAAGAGATGGTAATGATTATCATAAACAAATTTAATGAGAGAAAATATTTTTGGTATAATTTTTTAAAAAGGGTATTGATTATTACAGTATTGATTATTACAGAGATAGCTCATGTGATGTATTATTAACAAAGCTTTTAGGAAAAATAAAATGTACATGTTTATGGTTATGGTAATAGTAATAGTTAATTAACTCCTCCGTATCATCACTTTTTTTTTTTTAAATTCTGTTCTCCCAGTCCCTTCGTCTATATCCAGCCATGTGTGACTGTGAGGGAAGAGGCTAAGAATAGAGAGCAGGGGCCCAGTGCCTCTACCCACGATGTGTGCAGTTCTATTACTGAATTCAGCACTCTGCGCTCAAACAGGTTTTTTATAATCTGTTTGTACAAGCCTGGCTAAAAGAACACAATATCATTCTTTTACACCTTTCCTCTAAAAAAGATCACACTATGCACTATAGATGCAAACACATTTAAGAATTATGTACTGTAGTATAAACATGGAGGCAGCACATTTCCATTCCCCAGACACCAGTGAAAATGGATACATATTTGAGATTTTGATATTTTGAGATCAGATAGATTGTACATATTTTTAATAGAGATTCCAACAGAAAAACATGAGCTAGTGACAAGATGTTTACTGTTTAGAATGTATTATTACCATTTACATTTTTTCTCATTGTTATTATAATATATGATGAAGTGTCAGCTACTATTCAAGTATTTTACCTTATGGATCAATAAAGTCTAAGTCTGGAAGCAATTATTTCAGTTTCTATTATTTACTGTTTTAACTGAAGGTTAATCAAAATCCTAATTCCATACCCTAAAGGTACAAAATACAAGTTCAAGCTCCAAAACAAACAAAAAATACACAGTCTGTATTGTCACTTGTAACCATGGAGCTATGAGGGCTGCAAGGCTGGTGTGAGGTTGCAGGTAATTATAGGAATTAAGGCGGGAGACAAGATGAATCGCTGGTTTCTCATTACAAATGGTCCCAAGAGTCGTAGGCGCCATGAGACTGTTAAAAACCTCAAGAGAGCTGTGCATTAGCTGTCAATGTTCACTAGTGAAGTGCTGATAACCAAATTGCCTTCGACTATGGTTAAAAAGCTAAACTGACACATTTAGGACTGGGCGGCTGAACAAAAATCAATAACATGGTATGGAATAGTGGATGTAGTTAAAGATTACAAATGTTGTCTGCTTAGTTGATTAATTAGTTTATGTCTGTGGCATCTTGAAGAGAAATTCTGTTAGTGAGCTTATTCTGGCTCCATTGGCAGATCCTATTGACTTTACATTGAAAATGTGTTGCCCCTCTCTCTGTAACTGCTGCAGTGAGTCTCGTCATTTTGGTCTTAAAATGTCCGTATTAACCTGCTCTACATGATCCTGGGGTTTTAATTAATTGATTAATAATTATAATTCATAATTTTGTACATAAATTAATTCCTATTCCTAATATGGAGCTCCAAATTCACTCGTATAACCTCGTGAGCTTCATTTGATTGGAGCCGAATGCTATGGGTGATGCCACACTGTCTTAGTCCACTTCTTCTCTATACAGCCTATAAATTATAAGGATTTATATGAACTACAACAGAAAGGACGAGACATGGAGTAACTTAGAACAAATCTTGTGAACGACTGACTCGTTTTTCAGCTCTATGTATTCACACCCTTTTTTATTATCCTCTGTACCTGTTGTTATTGTGTGAACTCCAGTGAACTAGCGTATGTTTGGGTCAAATACATGGTCCAAGATATACTTACTAGAGTTAAATATTTCTTTATTGGAGAATAGCCTTAATAGTAATATGTTGTCTTTGTAAAGAATATGGATTTTCAGGTCAAACCCAGACTCTTGCGTGTTGTTGCCCTGACACCTTGTTGACTATGTGCATACACCATTAGACAGTGGTGGTCCAAACTCCTCATGGCTGTGAAGTGTTGATGCATTGAGGTATACGTCACTTTACCGCTAAATTAATTCCACAGCAGCAGATACAGCCCCCGAGGAATACATTGCTTCAATGAGGTAATGAGGACCGTCGGGGATTGAAGGATCATGGCTCTATCCCACATTTACCCTCTTTTGGTGCATTCAGTGGGCTCTATTGTGCTGTCAAACCCCTACACACTGCTTGTGTCCTTTTGGGCTTGACAGTGTGTGCTGTGATGGAAGGCCGTGTAATGGTCAGTGAGAGGAGTGTGTAGTGCATCTCATAGTAAGAGCAATTAGAAATGAGGATTCTCCACTCATCTGAGAGCACTTGATCAAACAGTAGAGGCTCTTCTATAAACTTATGATTTCAGGTCAAAATCCATAAGATGAGAAAGGAAGGTGATTTTTTAAAATAAAATAATGGTAATAATGTGATAAACTGCCTGTTGGCCAGGACTCCCTTGAAAAATAGGATTTTAATCTCAATGGGATTTTTCTTCCTAAATAAAAGTTAAATAAAATAAATAAAAGTATGCTATTTGATTTTATGTGCTATGGTCTCTGGGCTTATTTTCCAGTTTGGAAAGCAGACGTCATCCAGGGCTTAAAGTGCCTGACAGAATAGAATATAGAATAGAATATCCATTTAACAACCCAATTAACATACTGTATGTCAAGGAATTTTTCTTCATACTGTGCATTTCAAGTATCTGTATTTTCATAATAGTTTTGAATGTACTTAATGTTAGACTTTAGACTTTACACAGACACATTACAATAGACATTATAGTGCACTCAGCTGGGGAATGTAAAGAAGAGTTGCATTTAAAACTTTAATTTTTAACTGATTTATATAATTGTGTATGTGATTGGGTGATCCATTTCTTTCTACCTCTCTGAGATAGTATAAGGAAAGATATTTTGGTTATTCCATGTTATGTTTAACTTGGTAACTTTAGTAACACTCAGACAGCATCATTTTGCACATAATTTTCATTCACTCCAACAGTTGGCTCTTTGAGGATGAATTGAATAATTATAGAGAACGTAAATAGAGTGAGTTGGTTTGTACCTCTCCTGTAGGGGTGTCATTATAGCAGCATGACTCCTGAACAGCCGACTGAACACAACAACTTCACACAGACCTGACTGACAGAATAAATGAAATTCAGCCTGAGAGTTTGTTCCAGGTGAAGCTTCGGTCTTAATCTCTATTAATTAGTATTATAAAATGTAATTACAGTGAAGTCATAATGTTATGCTAAAGTTGAAAACACTACAGTCTAAATTGGAAGCAGCCTGGGTGGTGAAAGGGATGTTTTGCATGCAGCTGTGACCTACATTGTGAAGTAAAATGCCAGATGCTTATTGTCATGTTGCAAATAATGGCCTCTGAGTCTCTGTTGTGTTATCCAGGTGTCTTGGAGGGCTCTGTACTGCTGTGCTGTTGAACAATTTCACTCTGTGTTTCTCCTAAATGGCTGCCTCCGGAGATAATCACCTTGTTTTTTTTTCTTCGTTTTGTTTTACGTACAGTCATTAGTGCTGTAGGCTTCATAATATGATACGATACACCAGACATCGCTTACGATAATGATCCCACAGTGAAGGAGAGATCCAACCCAGGGACGGGGAGGCTGTAGATGTGTCCAAGACTGACTCACATCCATTTGCAGAACATGACTGGGGCATAGGAGGAGCATCTAAGGTTCAGTTGGCGTAACCTTGCACAACAAGATGGATTCTTGCGTTATTTGTGAGTTCATAAACTCACAAGAATCAATCTTGAGATACTGCCCACTGCTGTCTGTCCACTCACTTTAGAGTGCCACACATGTCAGTCTGGTGTGAGCCAGGTCACCCAGGCTCTGAAACAGTTACAGTCTCCAGGGGGGAGTGAAATGGGCACTACTTGTGAATAGCAATGGACACATTACAGGTGAACTGTTTTCGTAACACAGGAGCTAAACATTCTACACTTCTGTGATTTTAGAGATTAGAGGAACCACCAGTGGCTAATAAGTCCTTGACCCTGGACTCCAAAACTACCAAGACACTTGACGCAGCTATCACTAGCCTCAGTATTGGGAGGACAGGCAGGATAGGACAAAATGGATTTGCACAATACATTTTCAGAACCCTGTGATCTATACAACCGTTCATGGTCCTGTTTAGGTGTTTGATTTTCAACAAAAAAGTGAGGGTGACTAACTGAAAAACTGTTGGCTAATGGTAGCTAGCTCATGGCTATAGTTTTATGTGTGATGATGTTTAACATCATCTCACCTGTTGTAGTTACATCAGCAGTATCAGCTGCTGCCAAGTGTCAATTAAAAAAAAATCCTCAAAAACTGGCGGATATTATTTATATTAATGATTTGGGCTAATCCTACTGTAATTCACCAAAATTACGGCCCCTCCACCTAAAAACCTAATGCCCAGTCAAGGCCCACACACATTCATTAAAGTGCAAACTGACAGGGCACTATATTCTCAGGCAGCACAGTTCTTGGCTGGATTGATTATGTGGGCTCCTATTGGCAGATGGGAAGTCCATAAGTGGCGATATGTGAACATGCGGTTGTGAGGCTCACACTGCTCTGTTAATTCTGTCAGCCTCTTGTGCCATTTGATTTGTGTGATCAATGCTCCTCGTAAATGTTAACTGTGATATGACTGATGGCGAGCTCTTATTGGCATGAGCTAGTACAAGCAAACTAAAGGCCTGAAGGCTAAAAATGTTTTTTCATTCAGTCTGTTTAAGGGCATATGTTATTTTTATATTATGTGAGCGAAAGGTTGTAAAATCAAGGTGTAATAGACAATTAATTAATTTCGGGGTGTCGTCAAAAGTCTGACATTTCTACCAGATTTCAAGGCAGAAACCAATAAATGCTAATAAAAATGCTAATAAAAATACTAATTTAGGGTTTAACAAGATCTTGTAAAGCAACACTGCGTAACATTTTTTAACATTTTGAAAAAACTGCACCCCTATTGTGCACTATCATCGACTTTGTCCTGTTTAAATCCAGGCTCAAATCTTTCTTTTCAGGCTGACTTTAAACACTCAGTAATGCTGTGACACTTTGCACAATTTGTTTTATTTCATTGTTTAATGTTTTTGCATGTTTTTGTATGCGTTGTGTTGATTTTATTGGAAAACACTTTGGTCACCTTGTGTGCTGTAAAGGGCTTTATAAATAAAGATTGACTGATTGATTTTGGGTGCCATTCACACCACTTGTGCCTTCATGGAGACACCAGAGTAATGATGAGTTTTTGGCGCAAATCAAAAAATCAACACATCTATAATAAATACATGCTTTTATTTGAATCTATTTTTGGCTAAAAATCATTCATGTGTGGGCTTTAAATTTTTGCAAATTCAAAATACCACAAGATTAGTCATACCTGTGTAAAACCTTCTGGTGGAATAAACTACTTTTGATTGGTGAAAAGTACAAAATGGACCAAGGGAGTGTGATGGTGATAGCATTCAGCTCCAGTCAAATAAAACTCATTGAGGCTAGCAATAATGGGGCAAATTTGGAGCCGAGTTCCATATTAGGAAAAGTAATTGATTCATGAACAAAATAGGTAAATGAAAAATCTAGAGTCATGTAGAGCAGGTTAATACAAACTTGTTAATGCCAAAATGATGAGACTCACGCCAGAGTTGGACTTGATTTTATATATATAGTCTATGGAAAATCAGCAATAAAAGTTAGCTAAAATGAATATTAAAGTAAAGATTTTTTATAATCTATACTCTTAAAAACATGTAACCCCATCCTGTGTTTTGAATTTGTGCATGGTCTCACTCCTTTGGCTAAATAAATTCCGAGAAATCCAGTGAAATACACAAAAATACATCACAAGAACAAGCACACAAAACCACCATAATTTTGTGTATTGTATAAATAAACCTGTCATGCTGTAAAGGTAACATAGCTGGTCTAGTTAAAGCTCAAATCTGCCCTGCACCTGCACAGTGTTTATTATACAGATGGGGGTCTATAGAAAGTGCGCACATAAGGCCACAGATCACTTTGAGGATCAGAAAAGGGCCCATATACACAGTACACGTGGAGGGCTCAGCTGTCTATGTGTGCATCCAAACAGATCTTGACCCCTGATGCTTATGTTCTCATCATTTGCACGGCTGCCTCTCTGCTCAGGCCCTGTGCATTCATGGGAGCGTAGTAGGCTGGTCACATCTACAGTAAATTGCTGGATACAAGCAATGCTCACATGTGGGTGTCTAGTGGAGCAGTTTGCCGCCACTTATCCCTGTGTCCCCTGCTGTGCGTATGCTATTGTAATCGGTGTGTAAGTGTTGTAATGGTCCGCAATCAGAGCCTATAGAATTATATGTCCTGTGTAATAAGTATAACCACGGCACTGGATTGTGGTCTCTTATGATCTGATGGGAGGAAATGGACGCACTCTGTTTAAATGTTAATAATTAATTATAACTAATTGGTAAGTAATAAACATTCTGCCATTAGAGATAGCCTATTTTGTGAAAGTTCATTCAGAAGAAAAGGTTAACATTTATTTTTTATTTTTGAAAAACCAGAATATTGAATTTAGAAAGTTAACACAGTGTAATGCTTAATTGGCCTGGTGTTTTTAACTGACAGGTCTACAGTCTACCCCGTGACAACTAAAGCAGGTGGTTGAGTGAAGAATTTGAATTACTAAATTGGGTAATTTTTCATGTCAATATACCTTGGAGTGAAAAGCCTCCAGTCTGCTTTACTTTTGTTTGCGAAGTTTATTATTAAAAGTCATATTCTTTAGCTGTTCCCAAATTCCCAAATGGAGGCAGCTGGAGGCAAAAGTGATGTGGAATATTATGTGACTTTCATGGGATAACTTGGAATAATTTCAGAAATCGCAATTTATGAAAAATTTGGAAAATGAAAACCACTCAGATACATGTGAATGATATCAGAGCCCAGTTTAAAAACACTTACAATTGTGTTTCACATTCTTTTTTTATTTGCCAAGAGATTATGGTAAACACTGAGCATTTTTACAAAGGAAAAATCCACATTTCAAGGTTTTACTGGACAAATCCTTACAGAAATGTTGAGCCCATAACTGTTTTTCACTTCATCTACAGATTACACATTTCATCATAAATTATACTTTTTGTGAAATCCAAATACTATTTTAAAGTTAGAAAACTGTATTTTAACATCTTTCTTTGCAAAGAAGCCAAGTAAATAAGATGAATACCTTAAAAATTCCAACTTGTTGCTTATTTTTTGTTATAATGTCATAAAACCACTAGCAGATCTGCTCATCAGTTAATTATTGTAAATACATTATGTTAGTCATAGTTATGTCATTTTGCCATTTTAAACATTCTGATGACATAAGGTTTGAAAGAGTCTATAAGATTGATATTGATATTGATATTTTTTGACATATTATATTATATAGTTCAGTATATTTCATTAGACTGGACTAAGATGGACATAAAGTATAGGCTACTGCATAAAGTGATGCAAGTATCCCTGTCCATCAAGGTGGAGGCATATTTGAATAGTTACCATGGAAACTGAGCACTGCTGTTTAATGGTACCAGATTCAAATATCGTCCATCTCTGCTGTCTACTCGTACAATATCTTTCATGTCTAATATTATGTTTATTTTATTTTTTCAGCTTACCAGCATTTTTAGTTCCATATTGTAATGTAACCTGCTTGTCTCAATGGAGATAGATAGTGTAAATCTTTTACCATATTGTGGAACATTTTGGACCAAATATTAACATTAACACAGAAAATATAAGGTTATGGAAACATATAGTTCATATTTAAACAACAGTACTTTATAATATGTATTGAATTATATTATAATTTTTGAACTGTTCTTATTCATTTGTTGAGATTTTTGTCACATTTCAATACAGCAGGTTTGTCTTTCTAACTGAATGCTTTTCTTTTCAGTTTGCCGTTTCTTAGGAGGCTTGAGCTAATCATTTCATCTTTCCTCAGCTGTTAGCACTCCCCACACCTCCCTTCGTTGGGTTTCTTTTTGCTGTTCTTTCTCCACCTCCATCTCTTTTGTGTGTGCCTCTATTTATTCTCTGCCTCCTCTCTCTCTCTCTCTCTCTCTCTCTCTCTCTCTCTCTCTCTCTCTGCTCTCCATGCTGCTGCTGCTGCTGCTTCCTCCCACTCGCTTCCTCCTTCTCCTGTCGATCTTGCGCTTTTCCATACAGCCCCGGTGTCCTTATGGAGAATTCAACTCATGTACAAAATGCATGCACCACAGACAAACCAGTGCTAATTAGACACTTTACACGAGAAAACGGTTTCATATGCAGGTTCTTACCCAGCTGGTTCTTGCTTTGGTTTATCACATGTTTAGCTTTTCATTTGGTTTTCCGCCTCACAACACTTCTTCATGCCTAAAATATTAAAAAGGTAAACAATGGGGGACTTATTAAATTGGCTTTTATGAGTTGTTACCCTATAGCACTGTTTCCTTGGTTACGGCGTTATAGTTCAATAGATTCATGCCAAGTTTGAGTAATCTTATATTACCTTGCAGTTGACACATGAATGTTCAGAAAATTTATGTTTTTACCAATTTCCGCTCTGCTCTGTATTTACTTGCGATAATTCTAAATAATCTAATTACAGGTCATAGATTTAGATTTAAAAATGGCACATAGTTATTTTACAACAATAGATACACATATATGAACAAGATTTGTACAGGAGGTTGATGGACTTATTTCTTCTATTAAAAGCTCTATATTATGCAAAATAAAAAAAAACAGACCTGGAGTTGTGTTATGTTTCATTCAAAAATGCTGAAGTAAGCATTTAACTATTTAATGATGTAACCATTGCTCTATCTACATCACTAAAATTCAGAATTCTCTGTTCCACCTTGTGATGCCATGTAGTGGTGGTTTTCAAATTAACAGCTACATTGACCATTTGTTCAGTGGAGAAGGGTAATCCCAGGGATGAAATTATCTAAATGATTCTAGTGAAGGTGTGTGGAGTTTAAAAACAGAGTGGAGCTGTTCCTATATTGCCAGATGACATCACAAGGTGGAACGGAGTGTTTTCTGTAACTTATCTTAAATATGCAGGGTTTGCGTGTTAAACATGTCTGAATGAAACAAAACACATCTCTGGCTGTGTAATACTGGCCCTTTCAGCCAGTGTTTTTCAACTTTATTTGAGCCAATGCACATTCGTCATTGAAAAAATCACGAAGTGCCCCACCAGCAGAAAATGTTAAAACATTAAACTCTGTATATTGATGATATAAAGTTGTTCTTATCAAAATGTCTTGAATAGGAATCAAATAAACACAAAGAAAAAATATTTTGTAATCATTCATATTTCTACTTACTCGGATAATAATTACCGTATTTTTTTGACTATAAGTCATGTTTTTTCATGATGTGGCTGGTCCTGCGACTTGTATTCAGGTACGACTCATATATTAAAATATATAATTTCACTCTAGGCTTGTGTGCCACTTCGGGCTTTGTTGCGCATGTCGGCTGCAGAACTGCTCTCCTCTCTGGTATCTGGTAACTCCAGAGCGACTTATAGTCTGGAAAATACAATAATTTGTTTTCAAAAAATATTTTTTGACCAATTAGGTGAAATTTGATCATATGTCACAGCACACCAGACAATATCTCACACAGTGGCACAGTGGTTGAAAAACACTGCTTTAAGCCAGTGTAGTGCAAAAGAGCAATTTACAATGAATGAACAAAATGTAAAGTAATAATATAAGTATGTTACAGTTTAATACTAAATACTACAAAAGACATATGTCTTTTTCAACTAGGACATGCTTTTATATCTTTCTTGAAGAGCTTCTCTTCGCTTAATTCACAATATTAGCATGAACATTTTCTCATTAACATGACTTGCGTTTATCAACTGTTAAATATGCCTTGAGTTATACTGCGACCCACTCCCTAGCTTATACAAGAGTGCGAACTTCAAAGAGCGCATAAAACTAACATATTAACATGGGGATGTGGTTGTACTGTATGCCCCTGGTTTACATTTAAAATCATGTTACTGCTCAGTTTTTACAAGCAGGTGGACACAATTTACATATACTATAACAAGTATGTTTAGTATGTGAATGAAAAAAGTGTAACATTTAACATTCCATTCACATTTAATGAAGCTAGAATGGCACTAAATTTGTGGCACTAAATAGATCTACATTATATTTTATTTATTTGATTTGTCCATTTGCTGCACTCTAGGTAACCATAGTTATAGCTACTTATTGTACAAATAATATAATATACTGAAGTCACTTACTGCCATTTATTCTTGTCCATATGCGGCATATAAGAACCATTAATTGATTCAATATATTATTCTATTATTATATTTTTATCTCGTCTCATAGTTCTGATAATGGCCAATACCATTTTAAAACTACTCAGGAAAGGCTAAACTGTGTTTTCTGTAAGTATTTTTCTGTTTCCTCCTTTACCGGCATCAATGAGTATTGTACCAGTTTTGATTAGTATTGATTAGTATCCAGGTATTGATTTAACAACCTTAATGTCAAATAGGGGTGGGCGATATCTCGATATAACGAATATATTGAGATATTTTTAAAACTCAATATGGATTTTGACATATTGTATATATCGATATAATGCTTATATTTAATTCTGATTTGGCGCTTCGCTTGTTTCCTTCTCTGTTCTGCCCTCGTCACCCCTTTTCTATTCTTCCCCCTTGTGTGTCTCAACATGAGGCGGCTCAACAGGAGGACACACAACTCGTCTCTAAATGCCGAAAATTGGTGTTAACCAAACCATGAACCTTTTCCACCATTTACAGCTCCTTTTTTTCAGCACTTAGAGTTTATGAAAATGAGCCATGCGGTTTTAAGTTTCATTTCTGTAAAACGTAAACAAATGTGTGTAAAGCTGAATTAAACACATTATAATCTCAAACAGGTATGTGGCTCTGTAGTCCTTATGGTTTGCTTGTTGTAACGTTTATTAATGTAAAGTTTATTTATGCTGAAGATTTCAGTTAATAATCTGCTGGAGTATTACTTGTACAATAGTGTTTGGAAACGTTGGGTTTGATCTGTGCACTCGTGTGTTGGAAACCTCCTCACCGCTGGTGAGGAACATGGATCTATTAAAATAAGGAACCTCCCGAGCTTCCTCCGATCAAGGAGCTTATTTCTTCCTTTATTTTACAGTTAAATTATTATTTTGTATACAGGGATTTTTATTTTGTTTATAATGTTCCAGAAGCACTTTCCTACACCTTCCTATATGAACTGACAACTTCTTTGCATTTCAACATTTTTGTTTTAGCACTAGTTTTGGGGGGGTTATTTTTCCTGTACAGATATCGAGATATATATCGTATATAGAGATATATCAAAATATATCGAGATATATTTTTTGCTCCATATCGCCTAGCCCTAATGTCTAATATACTTCTGTAAATAAGAGGTCTCTTATAACAGCAGAGGGATCGTCAAAAGGAGCAACAGAAAGAAGCAGGTTGACGAAAACAACAGAAAAACGGTGTGGGAATGAGGTGGCGAGAGAGTGAACCAGAGAGTGTGGCGGGGTCTCTGTGTCTAATGGTCACTTAGCCTCTCACCAAGTCCATGAAGCTGTGAGCCTGTCAATCTGTCAAAACGGGCCCAGTGCAGTCTCAACTTTGGAAAACACACACACACGCACACGCACACACACACACAGAAGCTCACATACACCATGGCTTCCTCTTTTTGATGTGTGCCACAGGGTTCCTCCTAGGAAGGCACAGCACAGTGCCGTTAGGGTGGTGTTGTCACTTGATAGTGCATGGAAGCTCACAGGCTTTGCACAGTGTAGTTAGATAATGCAGTGTGTGTACTGTGTGTAATTGGGGTGAAACATTTTGCCTTCCCAGTTCAAACAATGCTTTTGGTCATGTGGTTCTCCTCAGTGTTTCTCTTTTTGATTTTTTTTGTTTTGAGTTTTTGTTTCCGTATATGATTCTCGGCAGCATTTTCCCCCTCAGTGTAACCACGGCCTGCACTGGCTGTGCCCACGCACACATACGCTGATTCATCCCGCACACACTAGTTCACTCTACGTTTTCCCCGCTGTTTTATCCATCCGCACCCTGTGTGCTAGAGCTACAGATAACGTTGATGTGCTGTGTGAAGCTGAACTTAAAGGGGACCAGAGTTAAAGTTGAACTTTATTTTATTTTTTTTGCTGTAAATACTTGAACATTTTGCTCAATGTAAATATTTTTGCACTGTTTGGGGAATTTTGTCACTTGTCACTGGCACAATAAATCAACCTGCACTTGGACATTCGATCTTGCCTGAGTTTTTAATAGAGCCCCACCAAGAGGGTCTAAGGACAGGGGGCGCTCTGTGATAAATATCTATATGCTTGCTTCCTGTGAATGTTGGTTAATCATTTATTGACCAATGACTGTTTCACTGTTTGATTTTATAACAACAAAGTGACAAAGAAAAAAAAATAACAAAGAAAATATTATTATTTTATTTACAAAGAACATTTAATTGTTATGAGCTATTGACATAAAGATTGAAAATGTGGACTTTCACAACAATTATCTTGATCACATCAATTAGATTCTTTTATTTGCAATTTTTATGTTGCATAAAAATGAAATAGTGTTTCAATTCAGTGTGACAATAGATGTAGTAAAAGTAATATAGAGTCCAGTCTGAGTCTCTGATTTAACAGCCTAACTGTTGTTGGCAGGAAACTGCATTAGAGTCCTGTAGATCAACTTTGGCTGTGTATGGAGACTGTTGTAGATTTGTACCATAGCATTGGCGTGTTACTGTAGACTTACAGAAGATACTTGATTTGTCTCAACTTCCAGTTTCATGTAAATAATGTCTTTGTGGCTTTACATTTTCTTCATTGTTCCTCTTTCCAGGGACGGCTTCCACACTCTTCCACGATGCTTGTCAGCCTCCAGTTGTCTCCCTCCCATCTCCAGGACAAGCACTCGGTCTGTTCCCCTCTGCGTCCCTCTGCAGGCCGCTCCTCTCAGCCTCCTCTTCCTCAGCAGCAGTCCTGGAGGAAACCGCCCCTCCTCTCCCTGTTCCTCTCTGTGCTCCTGGTGTGTGCTCTGCTTCTGCCCGTCTGCCACTGTCGGCGAGCTGGAGGGCCTGTTCCTGGAGGTGCCCACACAGGACAGGGGGGCCAGAGAGGGGGTCCAAATCAGAGAGGAGTGGTCATCCCCCCTCCCTTTTCTCCAGGTGCTGCACCACTGCCACCGATCAACCCCAAACTCATCAACTCCCTCAGTATCGCTGTCATCCTGGTGGGAAACTCTAGTGAAGTAGCGTTAGGGGCAGGACTTGAAAAAGAGGACTTCCTTCACATTCCTTATCCTCCCAAAGTAGAAGTGGTGACGATGAATGAAACAGACCCCAAAAGTATCATAAACCGGATCTGTGCTCAAATGGCAAGGAATACGTTACAAGGCGTCGTGTTCGGAGACGACACTGACCAGGAGGCCATCGCACAGATCCTGGACTTCATCTCTGCACAGACTCACATTCCCATCCTGGGCATCAGGGGGGGCTCCGCGATGGTGATGGCTGCAAAGGTAAGAAGGGTTCAGTTTCATTCTTAGAGTCTGACCTTAAACGTGCACTGTATAACTTTTCTGTTAGTTGCTTGTCTCTTAGCCTGTGATGTCCCACAGTATTGCATTAAATAAATATATATTTTTTTATTCCTCAAAAATACCGCAAAGACATGCATTCTTACTGTGGGTGGACCCACTTCTGCCCTGATCTTTAACTTCGCTGGTGCTGGTCTCTATGGTATTAAAATACTGTCAGCATATAACATCTCTACCAGAAAAGTTGCATAGTGCCACTAAATTTAGATGTTTTATTTGCGAAAATCAGTAAACTGAAATCTCTTTCAGAATCTCACAAGCCGTTTCGTATTCATAGCCAGTGTCAGTGATGATTGATTTTGTGGTTAATTGACTTCCCCGAGAGCCTGACGTCACAGACAGGCCTCTGTCAGCGTGTCGGCTAAGCTCTGAGAACACTCACAGCATGGAGCAAAAGAGTGCACAAAACCCACTGTGGATCTGGTCTTTTAGGGCACATCTAGCTGGACATACTTCAATACAGCCATGTTGATAGGCTTACCTTTCCACACATGCCACCCAGGGCAGTTAAAATGTATTTATAAATATGAATTATTGTTTAGTTCAAACACATGTAGTTCTATTTAGAATCAATAGACATTTGGTGTAGTACAGTACATTTTGGTGTTTTCTCAAAGAAGATGATCTCTTTCTACAAGGACAAAAGGAAGAGGTCTTAACTGTCTCAGGAGGACCACTCAGAAGCTCAGCACAGTGCAATAATCCAATACAAAACTGAACAAAACCTTCTACTACATGACATCACAAGGTGGAACAGAGCATTTTGAGCTTTGGAGATGGAGACAAAATGAAAAAAAAGTTTTTCACAGGTGTTTGTCTGTAAACGTCAGCACATGCAGTAGATGTATGCTCTAGGCCTACATGAGTGTAGCAAGTAACAAGCATTAGATGGCACGATTTCTGTGGGTGTGATGAGAAGAAGGGATTCTGTGGAACATTACAGACATAATCACCACACAGAGGCCCCTAGCATCAAAACCCCAGACAAACACATGTGAAAGCGGTGCTAATGGAGCACAGCACACGGTGAAGGGGTGTTTGGTGCTCAACAGCCTTCTCTCCTGTTCACAGTGATTACCATCCTCTCCTTGCACTAAACTTTCACTCTTTGTCCATTTGATTGTTCCCGGTACAAGAAGCAGACGTGAATGCAGAGGGATGAGTTGGCATGGCAACCATTTTCTGATAGATATAGGGTTCATTTTTTCATATTTCTGTGTGAGCCGTCACTAAACGTCTGTTTATGATAGGGCTGAGGTGATATATCAAATGTCAAAATCATATCACAATTTTCTTATAGCTCAGAACATGAGCAGAGAGCACAGGAAACAGATCAATCATGATTTGATTTGTATTGTCTTAACACCCGGCCCTACCTTATGTGCCATGCTGCTGTTCAGGGCTCATACTGATATCGCCAACAATACTGAAAAATGGCTTGATCAGATATTGGCTTACAAATATTGGTTAAATTGACATCTTGGTAGGACACATAAATTGATGTAATTAGACTATTTACTGGTCTTTACAAAGTTGTTTTATAGTAAGCCTACTTGTGGAATAAATAACACGCTACTTAACATATAATAGTTGGATTAAAATCTTTTTTAAATAAATGCTGTTTACACTCTTTGCACTGATATTGGTTGATATTGGGAATCGGAATCGCTAGCAGAGCTAAAAAGGCAGGAACAGGCCATCCCTAGCCCAAACAAATTATTTATTTATTGCCTATGAGTCGACTTTTTTATACCTTTCAGTCCTGCTGGAGTAAAAACTGCCCAAGAAACCTTTTTCCAGTTGCAAAAGTGTGAACCCAAGGTTAGAGCTGTCTGAATAAAGAAGGTTAGCTTTTACACTCCCCTTTATGTGCCTCTACTCTGACCGCTTATAGTCGAGTGAGAACGAACAAACGATTTTCTTCTATCAATATCTCAATTCCCTTCTGGTTCCTAAGTCCATTTACTATCAGTTGGCAATTATACCAAATCTATTGTGCATTCCAGTCTCTCTAGTTGAGGCTCTTATGTCTGGCAAAGCACTTTCTTCATATCTGGTCATTTAGCAATTAGGTTTCCATTAAAAACAGCACTGAACATGTGTGTTTCATACACTGGCCCATTATTCCACTTGGTCTGGGAACATCATGTTGAAGCCAAACATGCTGGCCTGATACCTTAGCGCTCTATTGTCTCACTGGGCGCCATGACTGAGTGAGCTGTTGTGCCCACTTTCATTAGTCCATTATTGCAGTCCATGCCATGTGTTGGAATTGGCAGAGTAGGAGAGCAGACTTGGCCCTCACCTTCAGCTGCAGCTCCAGGGACTAAAGAGGTCTTCCAGATCCATTGTTAGGACTTTAGTTTGGACATGTTTGTGCTTTTATGTGTGTCTGTGTGTCTGTGTGTCCGCATTAGGCTTGTCACAATAAGATTTTTTTTTTATTTTTAAGTATATTTCTGAAATAAATATAGATGATAAATGATAATACTGAAACTAATTTGTACCACTGACACAAAAACCCAAGAGCAGATTTATACCACAAAAACTGTTGGACAATAAATGTACAATGTTGTAGTTGCTAGTTGATCTGTTTCTTAGTCGATGGAATTTTTATTAGTTGACTCATTATTTTACTTAATACAGACTTGAGAGTAAATTGAGAGTTTATTCTGCCTTTTACAAAAATTATAATTAAGTAGTTTACGATTATGACGTAGATTATGATGACGTTTTTGATTATTACATTGATTAGGTAATAAAATTCTTTGGAATATTGATGTTTCTCTTCTTCTTTTAACTACCATTAATGTTGCTCTCCTCTTGTGTTCTCATTAAGTGTTTTTATGAGCCCAGGCCTGCATGAATCACAGACCTCATTACATTTGTTGTCATACAAGAGGGAGTTATGGGAGTCTTATGACAAAATGTAAAATAGTCCCTGAATGAAGTACAGCTGAGAACAACACAATAATAGATAGACTAACAGAACAAAGCCTCATAGATTTTGCAGAGAATAAACTTGAACTGTGCATTTAAATACTTTGGAGTAAAGGGGTATATCAAAATAAGTGGCAAAGGAAGACCTCAGATTACCTCTTGTTTAAAAAGTATCAGTGGACTGTTCCTCAAATCCATTTTAATGGAAATAAATTCTTAATAATTCTCTCTCAGATTCTGAAAAAGAGGTGCGGCCAATGAGGTTCATTTAGTCTTCCACTTGTTTATTGTATTAAATCCCTTTTCCAGACAAAGGTTTAGTTTGTCAGCATCATGTGACCACACCAAGGAAAAACGCTAATCAGCAGTCGATACAGTCAAAGGTATGAAAACAAGCGACACCTTAGTCTGGAAAAAGTCTAATAAAATAAAATGCTGTAGTGATTAATTCCCCCAAACTCTTAGAAGTAAAACTCTCTCTCTTTCTCTCTCCTTATCTCTTTTTCTCTCTCCCTCTGTCTTTCTCTCTCTCCTTATCTCTGCCTCTCTCTCTCTGTTCCTGGCATAGGGAGATACAGTGCAGTCAGGGTGTGATGGATGTGCCTATTTCAGTCCTTTTCCTCATATTTAACCCGGTGAAATAACACAGATTAAGACTGATACAAAGAGCACACGCCAAAATCTCTACTCCTGAACCTTGTGTGCCATCTTTGTTATTTACCGAACACAGCAGAAAGATGAAGACTGTTTCTCAAAGCTAGAATCACGAAAACTCACTCTAATCTGCAATGTCATGAACTGCAAGGCTCCAAGCTTTTTCACTGACAAATGACAGAAAACAATACACTATGACAACATCCTGGGCTTGTTTTGATGTGAGTAAATTTCTTTAATTCTAATAACGGGGTTGAATTTAAATATAAAGACTTTTTGTTGCCAATATCATAGTGACACTGTAGTTGGGCAACACAAAAAAATAAAGTGCAATGTTCCACGTATCAAGATTTTCTAGGAGGGTGCGTGATGTAACAGTAGCCTCACAATAAAAAACGCTGACAACCTGGAGAGATCGATGGTTGATCAAATATAATAAAGTAAAGTGATCTCTCTTCAGCTGAAGCTTTCCTGAAAAGAACTGAACAAACACACACACATCTGATGAAGCATTTTGAAGTACTTCTCAGCATTGTTGGATATGGGGAAAAGTGGCTCATACATGAACATTAGGTGAAACTGGTCTGCTTTGTTTGGTTTTTTTGTTGTTATATTTTTGCATTTGCATTTTCACATAACTCACAAACAGCAGATAATCATGTCCTCATGTCTGTTTTTGTTCTACCAAAACTTTAAAAATATATGTATACTTGACGAATGCTTACACAACCTTGAACCCAGTATTTATTTTTGTAATACATCTGAATCCAAACAGCTGGCAACTTTAGGACATTTTTCCCTGTCATATTCCTCTTTTCCCACAAACCCTGCTGCGGTTAAGGTCAAGAAAGGTGTTAAACTGTTTTTGTCCTTCTCTGATCTCAACTCTTGCTCCTGTTATTGCACAAATCTCAAATAAAAGTTTTTTCCTCCTCCCGTAAATCCAACACGGTGAGCTTTCTCTTTTTTTCTTTTACAAACATTTGTAAATTTTAATGGTGCCCTTGAAACAGGCCGTGAATCCTCTTCTCATCGTTCGCCTCTCCTCTCCCTGCACGCTGTATTTTTGTATAATGAGTTCGTTTTATCAGTGGCTGCTGTGTGGATAGGGAGAGTCATTTGGAGATCTCAGGAGACCTCTCAGCATTGCACTGGGTTACAACAGGTTGTCAGAAGCTTTTGGAGCTGGGGCTGGTCTCTTCTGCATCAATCCCATCTTTCCTTTAATGGTTTTGCTGGATGCTGTAAATACGCCACATTATCATTCGTAGTTCCTGCCAGGCCAAGACAAGAAGCAACATTTAGCACAATACAAAGATTCAATAACAAACAAACAAACAAACTAATGTTCAAACAATAATAATGTTCAAAAAAATATTATTCTAGATTAATGAAGAATCTATGTTCCTGCTTTGTTTTGTACTTTTAAAAGTATATATATAGTGACATTTAAAAAAAAATATTTTGTAGGCACTGAATGACTACACACTTGTTCCCATGACCTTTTAAAACATTTGAAAACAAGACGCTGATGGTGCTGAGTGATGGACTGCTGCTTTGTGTTGTAGCCTGTTCATGTGCCAATCAGAGGAGCTGTCGGAGCTGGTTAGAAAACACATCAGGATATCGCCCAGGGGGGCTCTACATAATAAGACTGACACAAGATGCTGTTATCACATCAAATCTTCCAACGTCCGCACTTCAACCATGTTCCATAATCGTCCACAGTCCACCCAAATGTTTGATGCTGTACCATTTGATAATAACTGCACTTTAAATAGCCTTAATAAAGCATGAACAAAGGCTTAATTCAGTCATTCTCAGGGGTTCTTGATAAGGGAGAAGACCGTGTGAGTTTTGATAAAGGAGTGGCATGTTAACTGCTTCTACAAGGCTTTTTATAGCCGCTACTGTTCTATAACACACGTATTATCCAGAAAACAAATAGTTTTCTTTATAAGACAGTAATTTCTCAAGTAGGAGAAGAAGAATGTTTGGGCTGCCAACGTATCCACGGGTAATAGGAGATGCTGAACCTGAATGAATTCATAATGAACAAATTGTTTATGATTCAAGCTTAGGAACTACTACATTACTACTTACTGCTACTACGCTATAAGCCTTCATTATGAAAACATGAAGTCTGTGATCATGCTTTATAAAGAGTAGTTAAAGTGTAGTTATTACAGATTTTTTTTTAGATTAGGAACCTTCATTTTTTGTGTTTGCATGGCAACTAGACCCTCCAGCATATAGGGCTATATGGTTGTTTTTCTATACCATTATTCATGTTCTGTTTTATATTGCCCCAGAAAAAAAAATAGCCACTGTAAGATAAAAGATTCAAAGATAAGAGGAGTGTAGAAGAGAATGTCACTTAATGTGGTGGTTTTCATTGCTTTGCGTCAGGCTGAACTTGGTCTTTTAAATATGGAGGGGGCATGAGATAGGGTGACTTGTGGGCATTTAATCCCAAACAAGCAGAAAGGTTGAGTTTGTGCTAATTGCGAGGAGCAGCGGAGGACAGTCATTTACATTCATCTGCAGGACTCCATTTGTTGAGACTGAGATAAGGGAAGGGAGAGGAGAGAGCCGCGATTCACACACACACAGTTCAGTGCAGGATTGGAAGTTGCAGTAGCCCAATTACTCCCCCCTAACGAGCTGGGAGGGACATAAAATAAAAAAAATGGAAAAGACTATTGAGAAATTTGACATTGTTAACGTTACAGCCCACATTTACGCCTGTTTTTGTTCAAATAGTCGTTTCATTCAGTGCCATCCAAAGTAATTTTCAGTCTTTCAGAGGGAATTTATGTTGTTGTGTCTTAAATTGCAGTCTTAAGAAAATTCTCATTGGAGCCAATTTTAAGCTGTTTGTGCTACTTTAACAGTGTGGCCAGTGCTAAATATGATAATAAAATAATTAGCATTTGTGCAGTCTTTTCATATATTCTTTGCAAAATAAACAAATGACCATAAAGAGGATTAAGAAGATATAGAATTGTTTTATATATATCTTTAATTGCAATATACAGCTACAAGTTGGGACTTTTTTTTTTTACCCGATTTTTACCCATATGTAACAAAGTGGGTCTTGCCTGAGTAAAGATGTATTGTATAAGAAATATTTGAGGTCAAAATTAGTCAGTGATAGTGATAATCAGGAAGTGTGCATTAGCATGCTAGCTACTGTGAAATGCATTTATAAACTCAATGTGATGAATGCACAATGCAAACAATGAAAAATGAACTAGAGCTGTTTTTCACATTCTTATGACAGTAAAAATCAAATATGTGCCTTTTAATAAAGTTAGATTCAAGTTCATATCTGGATACTGTTCCATTCAGTAATTGTTAATAATGTTTTTTGTTGTTTTTCATAAATAATTAATAATGCATTAGAGAGAGAGAGAGAGAGTCAGAGAGACAGAGAGAGACATACATATAGATAGATAGAGAGAAAGAGATACATATAGATAGAAAGAGAGAGAGAGATGACTCAGTTGACAGTGGGAGCGAGCTGAAACTGCAGGAGCTGAAGCTGCAGGAGCTGAAGCTGCAGGAGCTGAAGCTGCACGAGCTGAAGCTGCACGAGCTGAAGCTGCACGAGCTGAAGCTGCACGAGCTGAAGCTGCACGAGCTGAAGCTGCACGTGCTGAAGCTGCACGTGCTGAAGCTGCAGGTGCACACATAGGGTTTATAAGAGGGCCACATTCACTCACTGCTTCTGTTTAGCTTTGGCTGCATTTTTCATCACACACTCCACTCTGAGGCCTCCTGCTGTGAGTTACAACAACATTAACTGTACACTTGAAGCCATGCTTGTTTGACTACAGTGAGGAGAAACAACTATGACCATTCATTCTGAAGAAACTTGTGTCATTTGTGCCATTATTACAGAGGTGCAGCCCAGCAAGCCATGAGCTGTCAGTCTGACTCCCCCAACTGTCGCTGAGACAGCCAAACAATGACAATGATGGGATTATAAAATGAATATACCACATTATACCTCAACTACTAAATATCTGTGGTTCTCAACCCTTGGGGCAATGTCCTATTTTTAGCTCAAGAGATTTGAAGTGCAAGTGAACAGAAAATCGGAGAGACAGTGTCAGCTACCGCATAGGTAACACTGTAGAGAAAAAAATGTCTTATGGATTTAAAAGTATGATTTGTGCATATATTATTCATACTCAAATGTATGTATGATTCATCACCAAATCTAAATATTCAGTGCTTTTAGCTTACTGTTACATGCAACATTTTGAGGACTTTTTCCCCATTCAAAAGATATAACATTTGTATTATAAATTCTTAAATGGCAACTGTCCCAATCTTACACTTTCTGTCTATCATTCTGACTAAGGCAGGCAAAGGTTTAAGTCTGTAGGCCATTAAAGAAAATATTAGCTGACTAAATACATATCCGGTGCATCATTTAAGTGAAACATGACACTGGTTAAAGATGTCAAATGTATTAGCAACTCGCACTAAAACTACTATGCATACAGAGAAAAAAAAATCTTCAGAAGAGAAAAGGCAGATTCAACTATTTAGTTAGCTGTTTAGCCTTGAGTCCAGTTAGCTCACTCCATGCATAAACCTTTCTGTTGTGGTCCATATAAATTCTTATCAAACAAATAAAATGATTAGTCAACTAAACACTCATTTATTACACAAAATTTAGCTTTTTACCATGTTAAAATGCTGTTAGCTCATCAAAAACATACCCGGAGTTGTGTTTCTCAAAATGCTCTGTTCCACCTTGTGATGAATGAAACTGTAGTTTTCAAATTAATATCTTATCTTTTATTTGGTAGAGACTGGAAAGTCCAGAGCTGAAATTATTCAAATGATTCTAGTGAAGGTATATGGAGTTTAAAAACACAATAGTGCACTTCCTATATTACTACATGACATCACAAGGTGGAACAGAGTGTTTTCTGTTTGAAAAAAGAAGTTTGCCAAAATATGCACGGTTTGTGTGATTATCCTGATGATGAAGAAGCAACATTATAATAGAAAATAGCGTACAAAAGCTCATATATAACATAATAGTTCCTCTCTGACACAATTTAATACAACTGTTCTTTAATTAAATAATTGAAATACTTATTCTACAAATAGATGTGTGTGTGTTTTTAAAATAAAAATCAAAGATAAAGTTGAGGTGACACTGCTGCTGTTAGCCCCTGCAGTAGATTCCCACACAACAGCTGAGGTGCTAGACCACACGTTCAAGTATAACCTTAAAAAGTTAACCCAGAGTTCTTTTTATGTCTTGTTCTTTCTCTCTTTTTGGCATATCTCTCTTTCTTCTCCTTTATAACCACACAATACTTCTCTTTAATCTTCTTTCTTTTTTTCCTCTATAACATCAAAGTAAGACAAGGTTCCCCAAGCACAGTCTCAAAGCTTAAATTGTCTCCCATCAAAGCCACCTTTATATAATTACAAAGAAATGGCAACTCATTTGACAGATTAGGGATTTCTTACACCCAGGAGAAAAATATGGTTTTAAATAGGAATCATTATGATACATTTTCCTCTAATGAGTAAATGGTCAGAGAGTTGCCTGTTATCAAAGCTACGAACCATTAGCATCTTCCACCTGCCAATGTCCCTTTTACATAATGTACTATAATTATGTCATTTATTCATGCCTATATGTTTGTTACTGAAATACCTCAATTGCTGGGTTTCAGATGGCATGACAACATTGTATAGGGTGATAATATTAAATGCAGATGAGGCCAGTTCAAATTTAGATCGTTTAAACTGTTTTTTGCCGTGATACCTTGAGTTTGTGTCTAGTAAAAGCAAGAAATGACCAGATTCAACATATTACATAAGCCATATTACATATCACAAACATACCTGGAGTTGTGTTTTGTTTCACACATGTTTAACACTCAAACTTGCATATATATATAAGCTGAGTTTTTCTCTCTAACAGAAAACACTGTTCCACCTTGTGATGTCATGTGGTAAATACAGGAACTGTTTTAAAAACTCCACACACTTTCACTAGATTCATTTGGATGATTTCAGCCCTGGACTTGCCCATCTTTAATGTACAAAAGGTAAAAGGAGGCTTGAAAACTAAATCATGACATCACAAGGTGGAACAGAGCGTTTTGATCTTAATAATAATGTAAGTTACTCAAACGTGTGAATTAAACAATGATGTGGCAAAAACAATATAACATAAATCATAAAATAGCATAATATGGGCGCTTATGAACAGTAACAGCGTTCTGACATGTCTTGAAGCTCACAAGAGTAATTTTTGTGTAGTACGTGATTTTTATACATGTTATGAGTTATGCAGTCCAGGTCGGTGCCTTTAGTTAGTGACGTTATGAGACGTTTTGTCCTGATGAAGCTCTGACTATGTTGTTGCATTGAGATCTCATTATGTTGAATCATCAGGCCTCTGCTGGAGAACACACAGATGAGTTGTAGTTCATTATAAGCGCTATAGTGAAGGCACGTCTTTCTATATGTTCCTTTGCTGTCAGCTCCTGTTGGCCTTGTTACACACAGTATGGATGCATGTGAAATGTGTATGTGTGGAGATGATTGATGGCCTTGTAGCGTGCCAAATGTGTCAGTGTGACGTTGAAGTTAGTGTACAAAAATGTCTTAATATTGATGTATAATGATACTAATTTTGGTGACACGGTATTGTTATCATGGGCTGCTGTAATAATATATCACCAGGAGTATTTTTTGGATCTTTTAGCAATTTTTGTGCCCACACTACAGTTTTGTTGCTTATTTAGTGGAAGCAAACTTGTTTATGCAATACACTTCACATATTCACTGTTCTGTGATGATTAAAATAGATGAATTTTATATGAACTTTGCACTAGTGGGGGTTTAACAAAGAAATATTTTTGCTGAAATGTATGTGGTTGTTTTAAATAGCAGTTTATCATGATATCAATTATCACATCTACCACAATATCATATAATATAATGAACATTTAATTATGATTCCCACCCCTAGAAGAAATTATCTCCTATGGAAAGGCACTTTGTTTTTCATCCTAAGAAAATTCAACATTGAGCACAATTAAAGCTGTATTACTGTTTTGGTTTTTTTTTTTTGTTTTTTGTAAATCAGTACATTTTTCCTCAAAGAATATGAACTTTTTAACCAAATAAGGTCGCCACATACTGTCTGTAGATTTTTATTTTTTTATTTTTTTTCCCAACAAGAGCTGAAAGCAGCGCCCTGATTGGCTGCAGTCCATTCCAGTTTCACTTCTCCATTTGAAAAACATTGTAGGCTCCAGTGAAATGAAGCTAACTATGCAAATTTGTAGCTGATTCACATGTTACTACTAAGAATTTATTTACAGACAATTTATTTACAGACAAAACTGTGAAATAAAAGCACTGGAGAGTGGGTTAATACAAATATTCTGGGACCAAAATGACAAAACTCACTGCAGCAATTACAGAGAGTCACAGTTTTTCAATGTAAAGTCAATTGGAGCTAGGGTCGATGGAGCCGGAAGCACCTCCATGCTCACTGCATATTTGGAGGGCGGCAGCGGGTTAGCTATATCCATTTATATATACAGTCTATACTAGGGACATGCTGGCCTGATTTAAATACCTACATCCTCCTGCAGTGTGAAAATCAGGTACCCCAGCTTTAATAGGATTAGTAAGATGGGTCAGCTCTGTTCCCAAATATATGATGCTTTAATAGAGCTCTTGTCATAAGTGGTCTGTAATTTTGCTTCTGTCATTGACCTGAGGTGACCGGTGTGTTCAAACTGGGCTGAAATACACTTGTTTCTTCTCTCATATGGCTCTGAGTAGACGTGGGCTCCCACTCTAAAAACTCATACGTTTCTATATTTGTGTGCGTACAGTGCGGTATATTTTTTCACACTAATGGCATCTTTAGCCGGACCGTTTCTATGGTAACAGAGTTGCCACGGAAACACTGCATGTCTCTTTGAATTAGAAATGTCTTTCTCCATCCTTCACTCCTCCCCCCTCAGCGTGGATCCTTCACTTTTGGCTTACTTGGTCTCCTCTTCCTCACTTCTCGGTTTTTGACAGGTCAACTGCTGTCACTCACAAACCATTGCTGTTGAAACCACAAATGGAGGAAAAGGAGAAAATATGGGTTGACATCTGTGTTCTCCAAGACCAAAAATAACGGAGTTAGCAGACCGCTTTTTATAAGATTAGATTTCTAAACCATAGCAACATTGGGTTCAAGCTGTTGATTGACGGTGCAGTTGAGGATGTGGTAAATGTGTGTGAAGGCCAAATGAGTATCGGCCTTCACAACAGAGAGAGGAATGGCTGATTAAAAGGAGAAGAAAGTGTAATTGATTTTTTTCCCCTCTTGGTACTTGCAGTATCTTTAAAACCATGTTACCTCATTGCTCCCATGTACGATCAGATCAACCATTTAACCAGGCTGGATGAAAGCTCAGACAATGTCAGGACGAGAGAAAAGACATGCTATCAATGATGTACTGAATTACCAGAATTCTATATATAGATTTCAGTATTGTTGCTTTTTTATTTGGTGGTATTCAGAGTACAGTTATTCCCCTTAAACCAGAGGAATACATCACAGTACTTGATCACAAAATTTAGGGTCAATCTGCAAATTAGTGAGAAAACAATAAAACACCACTTGGATGGTGCATGCATGTGCTATTTTCCTTCTCCAATTAGTGGTTTGAAATGCATAACAAACGGTGAAACAAGTAATAAGCTATTTTTAATCCTATGTTGTTTTTATACCATATTTTAATTTGAATTTAAAATTAAAAGTATTCAGAATACAGTACTCCAATTGGTCCATGTAACAGAATACATTACAAAATAAAATTCAGTTTAATTCAGTATTCTGTAACAAAATACATTCTATTTTTTTAATTTCTGGATCAGTAGTCCTCAAACCATTCCCACCAAATATCACCAGATGTAAACCAGATCTAAAAAGGACTATCTAAAAGGACTAAGTGTAAACTTGGGTGAAACCAGACTAAAACGGTCCACACACTCCCTATAATCATTTTAAACAAGAACAAAGCCAAAGGAGGACAGGGATAACAAAAAAATAAACAACATTTATAGTTTGAGAACCACTGATCTAAATAGTATTTTTCCCATCACTGTGTATACTTGAAAAAAAAAAGGTCAGTGATTTCAGAATGTCATTTCCAAATCTGACTTTATTGATTTTTTTTTTAATGTTTAGAGTAATATTTGCAAAGGTATATTCACAGCCCATAAACTGGAAAAGCTAAAACTATAGCTAATTAATCCAGAGGGGAATTGAAATGGCACAGTGGAGAAGCTGTGACGCCGCATGACAAGGTTGTGAACCCCATGTCTCACTGCACACTGCGTTTGACTTCAGAACGCTCCCTCACCTCTATGTGCTTGTTAGCGAGCAGACAAATTGAAAAGGTTGTGCGCTCGGAAGTGAGGGAAATTCGAGGAAAAAAGGCAGAGTCCAGGTGTTGTTGTGACACTGTAAAGAGTTCTTCAGCTCATTTGTGCATGGAGATCAGAACTGGAAATTTAGAGTCCAAGAACCACACGTACATTAAAAATGGTGGAACATTATCTAGAATCTGGATTTTACAGAATTAACAGTCAAAGCACCAATATATAAGGCCTCCAACATCCTGCAGGACCCCACACACTGCCTGTTCTGCACTTTCCCCTCAGGAAAACTTAAGACTCCCCTCACTCGCAGGCTGCAAAACAGCTTCTATCCACAAGCAGTGAACGTGCTCCAGGAGCAAAGGCACAGATAAAATTGATTTGATGGCTGGTCAGGCAATGTAGAACACTGGAATAAAAAATAAATACAAAAATTGTGAACTGGATTGGACAATTTATTTATTACAAATCTTTCAAAATCTGTCTTGTCCTTGTGAACCCGATCTTGCGTCTCTCCTTATCTTGTGGGAATTGTGTGTCTCATTCCAGTATTGTAAACATTTGTATGTCTAACATTATTATACTTCTGGAGTGAAGACGGGAAAAAGGAATAAATGAAAAAGATTGTGTTATAGTTCTTCAAACTAGACTTTTAATGACATGCATCTCTTTTCTGTGCAATACTGCACATCCCTCACATCATGCGCTTGCCCAGGTCACATCTAATTGGTTCCCTGGCTCGTTTGAATTGTCGGGCTGAGGGCCAATCAGCATGCAGCACAGCCATGTGTCAGTGATTAATTACCTGTGCTCGCAGCTGTGCTAACGAGCTTAATCAAGTCCTTGTGAAGGAGATTTCCATTCAGTGCAGGGCCAAAGGTGATGGTAATGGACTCTTTCCTACTATACTTCAGCTGTTTTACTGTCACGGTTCATGTTTTGTTTTATTTATCTTTGCATATTTTGGTGTGTCTTATTCTTTTAGCATAGTTTATCTGTGGTGTTTTATTTTGACATTTGTCCTGTTAGTTTGTAATTTGGGGTTTTACTTCCTGTCTGTTGACTGTTTGCCCCACCCCAATGTGTTTCACCTGTGTCCTCTGTGTGCTTATAGACCCTGTGCTCTCCTCTGCCCCCTGTTGGTCCATTGTCTTAGTCTTGTCTGTGTCATTGTCTAGTCTGTTTTGATTTTTGAATATGGTTTGTATTTTGTTTCATTTGGTTTATGATTCAAGTTCTTTTTGAGCAGTCCTGCATTTTGGGTCTTCTCCTGTTTTCAATGTGACATTTACATTGTTTTGTCTGCTTTGTTTGAATATACATTAGGGATGTCAAGAATGATCATTATTCGAGAATCTATACTTGTCACATTAGCGCTACAAGTTACATCATAGACTAATAATTGGAAATTAATGAATAACCATTGCACTAAAATTTGAAATTGCAACCATCTTCTGGTGAAGTCACAAATTTATTTTTGACAGGGTGGCAGGGGAAGCGCAGCCTCTGATCGACTGACTTGTTGGCCTGTGGCAGGTTAAGGTTAGGCACAGGCTGGAAATGGTTATAGTTGGGGGAAAGGGTTGGACTAGCCAATCAGAGACCATGCTTCCCCTGTCACCTTGCCCAAAACAAATTCATGTCCTTCTCTCACTCAAAAAGGAGATTTATTCTCAAGGGATTTCCTGGTTAAAAAAAAAAAAAAAAACTTTTAAAGTAGTGAAGTAAATAAATAATGGGTTCATGCATCACTTGGAGCAGACAGTACTGGATCAAACGGCTTTTCCAGGGCTTTACACACAGACCCATAATGGGGCGAGACAGTTTCCATCTTAAAGGTGCACTGTGTAACTTATCCAGTGGGGGGGTCCGTTACCTGCTTGTCCCCATAGAAATCTGCCTACTATGTTCCACAGTGTGGCCTTAAACTTTAGAACCTCCATGGGTTAGATCTGTGGAGAGGCGGCCCCATTCACAGTAAGAATACATTTTTTTAAAAGATATTTTTGAGGAATAAATAATACCTGTAGTTGAATAAATGTAAGACAGATTAGTTTAATACCATACTGTGGACATTTTAAACCAAAGCATCAACATCTCCATGGAGACAAATAAATTGCAGACCCTATCTGGAAAAGTTACACACTGCCCCTTTAAGCTTGGATGCTCCAAGTCACCTAAAACTTAACTAATACTCAGAGGAACACAGTACACACAGAAAGTTTTAGTCATGTTCAAGTTGTGGGAAGATTTCATAAGAGTCTCTTATGTTTGACCTGTATGCTAATCACACATGCTAATCCAGGACATTGCAGCTGTCCTTTTGTACGATGTAATACATAAAACAATGAAATTCTACAAAGATATTTCTCACATTACACACTGCCCCTTTAAGCTTGGATGCTCCAAGTCACCTAAAACTTAACTAATACTCAGAGGAACACAGTACACACAGAAAGTTTTAGTCATGTTCAAGTTGTGGGAAGATTTCATAAGAGTCTCTTATGTTTGACCTGTATGCTAATCACACATGCTAATCCAGGACATTGCAGCTGTCCTTTTGTACGATGTAATTAGTTGTTGTATAAATGTCTGCTCCACAGCTGAGAGGAGATTTAGACTGTTATTATATTCAAGCAGTTTTTGCATAGTTTATTTAGAGTTTACATTTGTTTACATTTGCTAGATCCTAAATGAAATGGCATTAAAGTCAGTAGTGCAGATTGACTTAACAGACCAGGGCTTCTCAAGATAAACTGGACTTTTGGTTCAAACAAGACTTAAATTTGAACTAATTAAATATCAAGATTGCATAAAAAATACCTTCTTTATGTGTGACCAGAAGCTGTATCATAATCTTATCTTCATTTAACAAATATACAAACAGGGACCATTCATGTCTTCATGTGTACTGATTTAGATACTGTGAACAAGAAGACTAATACATCTAATACATAGATGTCCAGTGTTTTTAACCATTCAAAAGATACAATTTTCTTTTGAAATGTTAAAGTTGAGCCTTACAGTTTCACAGGTAAAATACCACTCTTAAACCTGTGCATAATTAAAAAAACATTGAAAAGAGTGCTGCACCTTCATCATCACCAAATATATTACAAATAACTTCACAGTGCATCTTACTGCATTACGTAATGTTCCTAGTAACTGTGTTTATTCCCTGATAGCTTTCCATGGCTTTGAACACATCTGTTACTTTTCTGGACCTCCATTTGTTTGTGTCTGTGGGGTGCTGTGTGGCTCTGGGCTTGACTGACATGATGCGAGTGCTGCTGAAGCGTTGGATGGAACAGTGGGAGATTGAATCAGACAATTAATAGTATCCGTCTTGTGGCGCACACAGCAGTTTCCCTGGTTTCTTCTATAGTGGCAGAGAATGTATTTAAATCAGTTGTGTTCATCTGAAGGGAAATTAGTTTGATGTAATTAGGCCGAGACGGGTTCATTGTGTTTCATGGGCTAATTTGCAGAATTTGTACCTGGCAAAAATGAAAAGCCTTTTAAATTTAAGCAGTAAATGATGTTGTATTTGGAGTGATTGAAAGCAGCAGCACACATCGGCCAAAATGACAGAAGATGCTTTGAAACTTTGATACAAAATTGCTATGCTTTTTCACAGTCACAATGAATTGCAATTAAGGCAGCTTTTTATTCATCGTTGAAATATTCCTATCACAGTGAGTGTTTATTGCATTACTGTGTTGGTCAGACAAAGCAAGTAATAATGCGTTTAATACAGCCTCTAATGAGATTAGTGTTTGGCACTGAATGAGGTTCTATTTGCAGTAGGAGCTGTGAGGGAGGGGCTGGACTTCGTGCTTTTTTTTTTAAACAATTAAATTAATTCTTCTTGATGGTTTGAACTACATATTTACCAGTTTTTTTTAATTTACCACTTGTTTTTTCTGCTCTTGGGTTTTTTACTGCAACATCGCTTTAATCAACATGCTCCTCCGTGACCTGGCTCACCAAGGGGTAGTGTGATGGGCAGATATCAAAAGTCTAAAGAATTCCAATTGTCTTGCCCAAGGACACAACAACAGCATTCACCTGTGGGAGCAAAAATTGCACCGCCAACCTGTGGGTCAATGGATCTGACCACTCTGCCAAGGATGTTTATGTTAAGAGCAGGATTCAAACTGCCAACGGATCAGCGGACAAACACTACAGCAGCACAAAGCCTCAAATAATAATAATAATAATAATAATAATATTGGTTTAGGCAATATGGCCAAAACACAAATCTGGTTTGCTTGTTCTAATCTTCATATACATGAACTGCGAGTTTTGATTGCATTCAATTTTTTTCTTTTTAAAATAAAAACAGAATAAATGGTTTCAGTGTTTTATTTAATCAAAATTTAAAGTTATCACAAAAAGTGATCAGTTATCTACAAAGCCTGAACCCCAATCACCTGCTTTTACTGACAGAGGATTTTCTGACTAGCAATCGACTGATATGGGATATTGGTCATTTTATCCAAATTATCTAATTTGAATTTAGTACAAACACATCCACAACCATGTTTTACTACAAACTGGACACATTTGCAGTGTAGTAGCAGTATCCCCTTTGGACTAAAGTGTTCAAATAAAGCTTTCTACATTTGCAGTACTCTTTGTACACATGGAGGCAGCTGCTTGGCCAAACGAAATATCAGCCTCTGCTGGAGGTTTAAGGCCAATAACTAAAAAGTGCAAATATGAACTCGATATATCGGCCAACGAATTTATCAGTCTGTTTCTATTGTAGACCTCTTGACTGCTTAACCCTCGTCACATAACTGATGATTAAACATTACATTACACATTACTGAGGCTCAATTAAATTAGATTAAATTGTCCAGCACTAGGCAAGGCAATACCACAATTCATAAACATTCAAAGTGCTTTATAAAATATGAAAGACATTAAAATGACAATACAAAGCATAGACTGTATAAAAAAGTGGACTAAGCGAGTGTGACGTCACTCATAGCGTTCAGCGCCGCTCAAATGAGGCTCGCAATGCTAACGGTTACAGGAGTGAATCTGGAGCAAGGCTCTGTGTTATGAATAGGATTTTTTTCACAAACAAAATAGCGAAAAAGAAAATCAGGATCATATAGAGCGGGTTATTGAGAACATTTTAAGACCAAGATGACGAGGATCACTGCAGCAGGTACAGAGAAACGAGCGACAAGATCCTAATGTAAGTCAATGGGAGCCAGAGTCAGAAGGAGCTGGAAGAGCCTCCTGTCGCACTTCCTATTTGGCACGCGGCGGCTAACGCGTTAGCTATGTCCATTCATATATACGGTCTATGATACAAACAAATCAAAGCATACATTTTCATCATACATTTAAAATTTAAGAGAGAATAAAACCCTAAATATCATATGCACAGTTAAACAGAACCATTTTGAGCCTGGATTTCAACATTTTCAAAGTAGAGGCCTCGGGCTCACATCTTCAGGAAAACTGTTGATAGCTGATTTTATGCATACATTTGCATAGCTAATTTGTGGGAAAACTATGTATTATGATCTGTTAAATTTATATATTTACTGATGTAATTTTACCAGCGAAAATATTCCATCTTCTCTTCACTGCACTTTGAGTCATTTGAGTTCACTGAAAAACAAAGGAAAAACACAACAGGACTTCTCTTCTTCACCCTTCACTATGTCCAGAAATATTTTCACTTTTTAATGACTGTGTTGAGTGTTTTAATTGAATGATTCGCCCTTTGCCTGACAATTTGAAGTTTGAAGCTGAGTGCATAAGAGCTTAGCATAAGGCACTATTATTTTGAGTGACGCCTGAATGCAACCGCCTCCTCTGAATCTGTCAGCGGTGGTCCAACTCCACTCCACACTTAGCCCACTTTAAGCTGCGCAACTCTGTGTACCATTTCCTCGCCAGTAATTGAGCCTTTTTCCTCCCCACTTGGTTAGAGATTTCGCACTGATGTCATTGTTGGCGAGTAGCTAGATAAATGGGGCAAAGTTGACTCATCCACACTCCATGTATCCCTGACGATTATGCATAACAGTTAAGTTCAGGCGTTTATCTACTCATCTTTGCTCTCTTATCTAGGGGTAGCGTGCCTCCAAGCCAAGTGAGCTCAGTGTATTTAATAAAGAAGCAAAGGAGCTGTGTTTCCGATGGTGTGATAAAGAAAAAGGTCAACTCAGTGTTTGATGGTACAGTAACCCTGCACTTGGATCAGAAAGTAGGGTTTTATGTATTTATCTTAAAGTATTGATGAATGAATTTAAATTTAGTTTTTTCTTTAGACCCAAATAAATTATGATTATCAATGGAAAATATCCTATTCACAGAAGACAGAAATTAATGTTTTCTGAATACATTTAGAACGATCTTCAGCTGTATCAGAGTACATCACCACACAGACTAGTATACACCCATGACCCACAGATATAAGACCACATGGTAATACAAAAGAAAATACTATGGTTTAATATTGAAAATCACATCCTATTTAAAGAGTGCTTTGTTAGTATCATCGTGGTATTTGAATCGTTATTGAGTATCAAGCCTATTCCTATTGAAATCAAGTTTGACATTTAAGGAGATTTATTTAAACCATAGCAGTAGTAGATGGACACAGAGTACCATAGTTTTTAGTTGCGTGATTTAAATGAACTTACTGCTAATTCTGAGAGCAGTTATAACACTGAGAAAATACGATAAATAATAATGAAGTGTCTGTTGAAATTGCGGTTGGACTTTTAGAAATATGTAGGCGTGCCTCCTGGTCTCATGTCGCTGCATTCTAGTATTTTCATCTGTTTAGAAGAAGGAGGCACTTTGAGCTCGCAGGATTACTCAAATGTGTTTGCATAGTATGTTCTTTTTAAGTAGCAGTGGATTCATGACTAGTAACAACGTCATGAAGTCACCATTTATTCTCTTGGTCCACTACAGTCGCCCAGTTGTCAGTAGTTAGTTTGTTTAAGTAATATTTCATTTTATTGAATCCTTACTAACTATTTTATCTTATAGGAAGTCTTGATGTCATTCAGTAACAACTCATGTGAATGTATAATATACATTAAAGCTACACTGTGTAACTTTTCTGGAGGAGGGTCTACTACCTACTTGTTTCCATGTAGATCTTATTGCTGTGCCTGAAATGTTCTACAGTTAATCTCTCTGGCATTTATTTAAGTACAGATGTTTATATTACTCATCAATACTATGACAAACGTGCTTTCTTACGGTTGCTCACTTGGTCTGTTGTTGTCACATTCTTGTTTCCAAGGAAATTTATGCCATACTGTGGAATATTTTAGGTAACACTGAGACAAGACTTACACAGTTCACCTTGGAACCAACATAACTATGGAACTTATGGCAGTTTTTCAATCTGACATATTTAAAGGGCTGTATTTTTATGTGGCTTTTATTTAAAAACATGGAGATCAAAACCAGTTCAATTTGTTAATTTTAAACAGTTTGTAGCAGTTGAGTTATTGTTCACTTTCCCAACACATTCCTCAGGTTCTAATTATTCACCGTAATGAGTTTATAAGTATGTCTGACAACCCTCAGAGGATGGAATTTAGTTTTGTTGTCACACTGCTAATAACACTACATCCTGGATCACTGAGGAGAAAAACGTTTCATAATTAGATGCAGACAACAAACATCCGTCTCATTTGGACCCTATACCTGCCTGTATTTCGGCAAAACAGTTATGATACTGGTGCAATACTGGTATCGGATATCAGCACTGATACCAAAAAAATTGCTGGATCTAATATCGGCTTCCGAATATTGTTTTATCTCTAGTTTAGACGTACACACTGATGTAATAACACTGAGATTAGAATAAGATTTACTGTTCATAGTTGGCCCGGAAAGTCTAATCATTTGTATCTCTGGTATAAGTTGGTATTGCCGAATACTTGTAGTGGAATTAGTATTGTAACTGATAAAGCTTAATCAGTGCATCCTTAGTTTTTACTTTATTACATGAAAACATTGTGTACAGCCCCTTAATGTAGGCCTAAACAGTCTCCTTAAAAAACTGTTATGGAAGTGAATCACAATTTTCTACTTGTCAAATCATTAAAAATAATTAAATCTTGTCCGAAAATGATCCAATCAGCTCATCGTTTCCAAATGAAGTGCTGTGAACAGAGCAGAGAGATGTCAGAGCAAGTGGGGGTCACTGATAATTAAAAGTGAATATGAGATGAATTAAGAGACTATGTGCTGTTGATTATGATGATGAAGCACACTGGGCTCCGGTGGTCGCTGATTGACAGTGGCAGGCTCCAGACCGTGCACAGCAGAGATAGACAGAGGGACAGAAAGTGGAAAAAGACGAGTGTGAGGAGCTGTGTGTAGGTTACCACTTGTACGTATGTGTTTATGTGTGTGAAAGAGAGAGAATGTGTGTGTGTGCGATAGTTCTAAAGCCTGTTTTCTCAAGCAAGACTCTTTCTATCTCTCTCTGAGCTTTAACAGCACCCCAAGTTGCCTGCTCTCTTTTGCAGCTTTCGCCTTTGTCTGCCTCTCTTTCTCTCTGTTCTCTCTCTATCTCCAGCCCCCAATCCTCTCCCACCAGGGCTTGTCGAGCACTGGGCCGATATGTCACTCTTCCTCTGCAAATCTAATTGGAGACAGGCTTTCATTGGCATGACATGGAGATGAGTTGCCAAATCCTTTGAGCCCCACGCTCCAGGCGCACTTCCCTCGACGCCCCTCAACAACGCTCTGATACAGCTGCCATGAAGGGAGAGCAACCAGGACTATAGGCACCAAAGAGCTGTCCCTGACTAAATATACATGTAAATAATGCCCACTGTGTTTAGAGATAGACACTTTCAGTCCTTGCACTAGACTGATGTTAGAGCTGCAAGAAATATCAGATACAATCAGATACAAATTTCAATGGTCACAATTAGATATTTACAGTCTTTGCTGATTTGCTGAGTCCTTTGCAAACAAAAAGTGAAATGATTAGATAAAATTAGTTAAATGGCCCATATTAGGCTATTTTCTGATCTACGTTCTAATGTTGTTTCCTCATCATAAGCATCCCTCGAGTTGGATTTTCTTTAATTCGCTCTAAAGTCCAAACACCTTCAACAGAATCATGTGAATAATTTCAGCCCAGAAATGACCATCCTCTACTGAACTAAAAATAAAGGATAGCTGTTAACTTGAAAACCACCACTACATGACATCGCAAAGTGGAACAGAGCATTTTGAGTTTTGGGGAGGTAGACAGCAAAAATTCTAATGGGCTAATCAAACATGTGCGGATAAAGCAAAACAGAACTCCAGGTATGTTTTTCAGAAGGTAATGGCATTATAATATGGCTAAAAGTCAAAAGTCAATTTTTCAGAATATAGGACTTTTAACAGTTCTGATTTCTGTCTTTTCTGAATAGTCTGTCCTTTCACAAACATAGAGCCCTTTTCATGTGTACAATTACTTTATGATTGTATGTGTGTGTGTTTAAAAAAGGAACATATTTTACACACGAACACACAAAAAGTTCATCCCTAACTGGCATTTACATTAGACTTCAGGAATAACAATAGACACACAGAGCCTTTTTCCTGTGTGTAGTTACAGTATGAGTCTTGGTCCAGAGGCTGTTCTAAGTTCACTCAGAGTGTAGCGTCAACCTTTAACTAGAGGTTAAGCTCAGTACAGCACAGTTCCTGAGGGAGCCTTAATCAGACCCGGAGCTTTGTGTTACTGAGCACCTCTCCAGGGCCAGGTCTGCACAAGGTGATTTAATGTCTCCCATGTGAGTCACTCCTCAAACTGGCTCTTTGGGGGAAATTCACACAACAAACCTGTTGAGGTTTCTGTGATGCTATTTTAAAATGCTCTTACTCAGCTGAAAAGGCAAGGAATTCTTTGAAGTGGTTCTGGAGCAGGGAGCTTGAATCGTGAAGCGTAAAATAGGGGGAAATAAATAATAGAGCTATAACAACATGAAAAAGAAGACTTCTGTGGTACTTTTAAACCACTAGTCACTACGGAATTAGCTGATTTGAATGAATGTTTAGATCGTTTTCTTTCATATTATTAAAGGTGCACTGCACAACTTTTCTGGTGGATAGTATTGCTTTCCCTTTGTTCATTATAGGTGTTTCTATTGCTCAAAAATACAATAATCTCCCTGTGTATAGGAGCGACTCTGCACACATCTGAATTGTAATGTAGTGTAGTGCTGTGACCGGCTTTCCCTCATGATAGAAAGGTTGAATTTATGGAGACAAGCTTGTGACGGATCCTTGACTAAAATCTTGCTCAGTGCACCTTTAAGGTTAGATTTGGGTTATCGTCACTTTGTATCTGTCACTTGAATAATCATTTCCTTTTCCAATCCATTTGACCAATCATTTGTTCAGAGCCCAGGCTAACCAAACCTGACAGTTCAAATTACATGATTCGGCGCATCTCACGGACTCTAACTTGAGACTAAAAGATAGCAGACGCAAAAAAACAGGCCTGTAAATTAAGTGACAAATCGCTTTCTGTGCCTCATAAGACCTCTGCATGTGATGTGAAAAGACAGGCAGAAAAACAAGTGGGGAACTGAGCCGGCAGCATCGCTAATGGCACAGGGCAGGATGATTCACACTACTATTGTATAAACGAATGGTTTTAGAGCTTTTAAAAATAGAGAACAAAAAAGGAAATGGGAGAGTTCAAGTGGAAGAAGGACGGTTAAAGGAAATCTGACATTAACGACATTTGAATAATAGACAGGAGTAGGTGATTAGGATATAAATGACAGGGTGAGTTGGATGAGATGATTAGCTGTAATCTGTAAAAGACAGAATAGTGCCCTAATGATTAGTCTCAATAGCAGACCCACAAGTGATTACACTGAGCCCACTTTGTGAAGGAAGAAATCAGATCAGAGTACAGCCAGAGCAGGGAGCTACACTCAATAATACATTTACAACAAAGAAGGTGTAAAAGGGAAGAGAATCTGGTGAGATGGAAATATTGTAGTTTATATCTTTTTATCCATATGCTCCTCCAACCTGTGAATTTCATTATGTAACCATCATCACCCTGTCTTTTTGCATTCTGTATTAAGAGTCAATTTTTGATTACTCATGTTGCTGAGATTGAGAAATGTCCTCAATTTAACACTATTGTACAAATGTGTTACTATCTTGATCAGAACTAAGCCATAGATGCACAAAGAAGTGGACCAAGTGCGACAAATTTGGAGCCAAGGTCAATATTAGGAATAGATGAAAATAGGATCATGTAGAGAGGGTTAATATGGACATTTTAATACCAAAATGAGGCTTGCTGTAGCAATTACAGAGAGAGGGGTGACAATTTTTCAGTTTAAAGTCAGTTGGAGCCACAGTTAATTGAACCAGAAGTGCCCCCATGGTCACTCCCAGTTTGGACTTCAGCTAGAAGGTTAGCTATACCTATTTACAGTCTATGGGCTAACTGCAGTCAAAATAAGTCTAAACTGTTACTACTGTAATTCTAAGCAATCATTACATTTGTAAATTTTTATCATGGTGGGTTTTTTTGCACTAGTGGGAAACTTTCTGTAATTTCTCTGTTATACGATAAGATTTAATCCTTAAAAGGTTGAATTAATAGCTTCTATGACTCATTAAAGATACAAACAAAGTACTAATGTTGTTCATTCTGCAGCTCATAATTTTTTAACAGTATTGTAGATTGTAGATACTTTTGTGGTATAATTCTGCTTTAGAGTTAGTGTGTCAATGGCATAGACAAGTTTCAGTATTATCGTTTGTCTATATTTTCTTCAGCAATGTATCATACCTAGAGATGTGTCGATATTTGCTCTTGTCATCATATCGGTTATTGGTCTTTAATCTCAAGTACATTGCAAACAGTATATTGTCTGGCCAACATGCTGCCTAGAGGACACACGTTAAGCTTATTTGAAGACTGTAATGTACAGATAACTGTACAAAACATTTTTACGCAGTGTGAAAAATCCCTCAGTCGTCCAGGTGGAATCCATGGCAAAGGAAAATAAATTTGTCAACTGAACAAAAGTTATTTGGTCGAATACGTTTCGCAGCTCATCCACACTGCTTCTTCAGTTCTGGTGGGAAACTTTCTGTAATTTCTCTGTTATACGATAAGATTTAATCCTTAAAAGGTTGAATTAATAGCTTCTATGACTCATTAAAGATACAAACAAAGTACTAATGTTGTTCATTCTGCAGCTCATAATTTTTTAACAGTATTGTAGATTGTAGATACTTTTGTGGTATAATTCTGCTTTAGAGTTAGTGTGTCAATGGCATAGACAAGTTTCAGTATTATCGTTTGTCTATATTTTCTTCAGCAATGTATCATACCTAGAGATGTGTCGATATTTGCTCTTGTCATCATATCGGTTATTGGTCTTTAATCTCAAGTACATTGCAAACAGTATATTGTCTGGCCAACATGCTGCCTAGAGGACACACGTTAAGCTTATTTGAAGACTGTAATGTACAGATAACTGTACAAAACATTTTTACGCAGTGTGAAAAATCCCTCAGTCGTCCAGGTGGAATCCATGGCAAAGGAAAATAAATTTGTCAACTGAACAAAAGTTATTTGGTCGAATACGTTTCGCAGCTCATCCACACTGCTTCTTCAGTTCTGGATTATTACGCAGTATCTTTTAAGTTTGTGGTTAAAAAAAAAAAAAAAGAAAGGGGTTGTGGGTTAGTTTGTTGATCATTTACAATACACAATTTAAGGGAAATAATTAAATTGGCCTTACATATCAGCTAAAAAATATCGGCAGACCTTATCGCCCATCAGTCGCTCTGAATTCTAAATGGTATTAGCATTGACCATGAAAAAAATGTACATATTGGCTGATCTCTAATCATATGCCAAAATTTGTTAAAATGAGTAGCAACTTACAAAATGTAAGTTGTTGCGTACCACAATGACTTGCCAGTCGTACATGGGTCAATGACATGACATTGACATGACATTTAAAAAGGTTCATATTTCATAATAATTCACCACATACATGTAGTACCTCTGACCTCCATGGAACCAAATAAATAAATAAAAACCAAACATTTTATTATGCATGTTTTTTGTACTTAAAGTGTTAATGTCAGGCTGATTTTTTTTTATACTTCTTTAAAATTATTATTTACAAATCTAATCAAAAAAAATTTTTTTTCTTTTTTGGCATATTTTCTGAAGTGTTTTTAAGCCCACGTGAGCTTTCTTGAGTAGATATTTTCCCCATAATTTTCAAACAAATATTGCCCAAGCATGTCCGTTTTTTCAAATTTAATGTATTCAAATATCAATATCATGTTCATATTGCTCAGAAGTTAGATTAACACCTCAACCACCCCAAACAATTTTAAGGTTATTCTCGGTTGCGCCACATTACATTTTTTACGGTCATGGCTAATTCATGTACATAAAAAAACCACCAAAAATGCTTAGACACATAAATTTATGCATATCTGACATTGTAGATATTTGACTGACCCACATGTACCACAGTTTGAGAACTACTAGTACAGGCATATGGTGAATATGTCA
>KN491863.1:4003-15999 GCA_000787155.1 Scartelaos histophorus
CTAAACTAACCTATGACTCAAATTAATTTATGAATATTTATACCACAAAAACTATTGTAAATCTACAATATGGTTAAAAATATGCAGAATCATAGAAGCTACTAATATAACCTATGACTCAAATTAATTTACAAATATTTATACCACAAAAACTATTTTAAATCTTTAAATCATAAAATCATAAGCTTCTTCTGACTCAAATCGTATCATCATAGCTAAAAAATAACAAAAAATGTCCCAGTATTGCAAAGAAAAAAAGCACACGATAAATACTGATCCAAAAAATATATTGTTTTGTCTTTCATATATTAAATGATACGCAAGTTGATTGAGTAATTATCATGACAAGCCTAATCCTTATAAAAAATGGTGCCTGAAACAGCCAGAGAAATTAAATAAATAGTAATACTCTCTTTATCGGGGACTTGCTTGTGTTTCATAGCTTTGGTGTGCTATGTTAAAAGTTAAAAATGACATGAGTTTTGCTTTATTTTATTGTGCGCCAGAAAGCAAAGAACTTTTGAATGTTATATTCCCTAATTTGTGTCTAAAATGAATCACTAGATGCCTCTGGACGTCTCTTAGCACCTCTTTGCACCCGTGTGGCTTTTTGATCTGCCTGTAGATAAGAGTGGTCTGATTGGTTCTCTGGAGAAAGCAGGAAAAAAGATAAAGAGTGAACTGTGAGTGCAGCTATGTTGTGCCAATGGAAAAATCAAGTTAGGGTAAAGTACAATAATTTGCCTAAATATATTTGGATCTGATTTCCAAGTAGTTATTAATTCCAAAACCAACCGCAATCAGACCTGGGTGGTGCGGCCCTGTGCTGACTTCAGGGTGTATTCCTGGACTGTCTTCCTGCTCATCTCCTCAGTTTCTGTCCTAGGCCTTATTACCTCCATCTTGCCCTGGCAGCCCGGGGCTCCTTCTAATCGTCTTGTGCTCTCCTGATTGGACTTTTCATTAGTCAACTCCCCAAGGCTCCCCGTGACCTCCTCTGGGTCACTGCCGACTGATTATAGCCCCTCTTTTAGCCTCTCCTCTTCCTCCTTCTTCATCAAGTCCTTAAAAGAGAGATGATGGCAGGACAGTGACGGAATAAGAGGATGCATCACCAAAACTATTTTTAGAACTTTGAGAAGGCACCATCAAAAGCACTTGGCCTTTTATCTTGGGTCAACAATTACCATTACGATAATATTACTCAAGTAAAAGGAAAAAAAATCGACCAGTGTTACCACAACTAGTATTTTGTTTGTTACCATGACGACTCCTTCTTCCACTGCTACTTTTCTATTAAGAACTTAACAACTTTAACAACTTAAAAGGAAAATATCTGGTAAAATAAACATTTATGACCCTTTACCACTATAACCTTTAGATAAATCAAACTGTTTCTTGCAGTTACATGTAGTCTTGTATAGTTATAGTTATAGTCTTAAGTCTTTTTTCTCTAACCCTGCCCATTATAAAGTACTAATTTGCAATTATTATAAGTCATACAAACTGTAAAAAACCCTTTTACAGATTTTAACACAAAGTCACTTGATCTGTTTCTATTAGTATGCTGTTTTAGATTAATACAGATTAATCCTGCAATATACAATGAATAAATATAAATATAATCATAGTTCAATATGAAATTCCTGAAAAAAGTATATCTTCTTTAAGAAAAATGGATTTTCAGTAAAATATAGAACTCAAGAGATGAACAAAATACTTGGAAAATCTATAATGCAACTTTTTCTTTACCAGTCCATTGACAAGTTAAAAGTTTGTAGCAGTAAATGATTAAAACAGTCCACTGCATGTAGTTGTGGAGCAATATGTCATTTCCAAAAGCAGAGTGGAGCTGGACCTTCATGCCTCCACGCTGGTTGCTTCGTGCATGGTTAGCGCTGCCTCCGCATATTTGCAGCTTGACGCACGGCTCCTATTGGACCTACAGCACAAGCTACCACCACGGCGTGTCCTTGGAAGTCAACAAACCACCTATAACTCAGCTGCTGACTGGATTTTAACGACGCAGGCCGATACCACAAGCTGCTACGACTCTGCTTACACTGTATCAGTCATGTGTGGATTTGAGACTTCAGATATGTTTTTACCATACGCCTAACTACGACCTTGTCCAAATGAAGCCACGGTATCGCTCGGCTGCGTACTTTCCGACCCAAGTTTCATCTCCGTAACCCCGTGGCACGCTCCGCAAGCTGGAACAGATTACTCCCTGTGTGCTTGTTCTGACTATGATTGCTGCTACATCCAGATAGGCTTTCAAGTGGCCTCTAGTGAGTGCAGCGCCCGCCCCTTGGGAACCGTTCGGCCCTGGCTACACATGGGGACCATTATACCCCAGTCAGCACAGACAGGACCGGCCTGAGCGCGCCCTGTCCTCCTCCTATCTACGAGCCCTCCAAACCACCATTTTCCAAGCAGCTGTCATTACAGTTAATCACGGTGATAGGACGCCGCATGCACTCGGCTGCCTCTGGAGTGGTCATTGGGCTTTATCATCTCCGCGGGCATTACCAGTGGAGTGGGCTCTCACTGGTGGCACAAGAACACATCCATTTGCAATACTTCCTGTTTGCAGCTATCTTAACAATACAGGGCTTGGTAAATGATACGCTAGGACAGGCATGTCCAAACTGTGGTCCAGGGGCCAAACGCAGCCCTCACGCAAATGTTTCTTGGCCCTCAGGCTTTCAGGTAAACTGATTACCATAACTACAACTTTTCACAGCAAGTTATATCGACCTTGATAAAGTTAATATTGAATATTAAGTGTATCCTTTTGAGAATCTGATCATGAATAAAGGTCTGGTGGCTCAGTCTAACCTTTCCTAAACGCACATGCTTTATTTTAGTACTGTGTTGACCACAGGTCTGTGGTGCTCACTCAGCTCACCACTTCATCTGTGTTTAGATCTGTGGCCCTTGTTGAGAAAAGCCTGGACACTGCTCCAATAGGATATCAGTTGTTTGAAGGTGCAGTATGTGACTTTTTGGTGAGGCGATGCGCCAGTCATGTTCCAGTTTGACACTGCATTTATTCAAACAATTTATATTAAAACACAAATTCTTAATGTGAGTGGGATCGGCTCTCCACAGAGATCACCTGTGAACTGGCTTGATAAGCATTACCTGCTTGTCTCATGGTGATAATTTAAGGACATCTGGTGGAAAATTCTGCCAGAATCATGGACACAAACCCCTCTGTCAAAAAAGTTGCTGTGCCCCTTTGCACTACCTTTAAAAATGGTACAATTTGTATTCCCCCAATGAATAAGCAACAGAAGTGGGCTCTAAAAAAAAAAAACCTCACTTGGAGACCAGGATTTGCTATAAAAAGGTTTAGAAGAAAAAAAAATGTTTTGCGTGTTACTAGGTTACTGCCTTGTAAACAACATCTTAATCATCCACTTAAGAACCAAGGGACACATTCTTTGTATTTTAGCACAATTTTCTTCAAAAGCACTTAGAAAGTGGCAAGGTTTTAGGAAAACATTCCTATGCCCTTTTTCCATTGTCTTAATTTGAGATAGACTTGTTTATTATCAATTTTGGAATCAAAGGCCAATTAGGCTGTTTCTTTATTTTCACCACACAAGTTTGTAATTAAAATTAGAATGAAATGACGCCTGTACTTTTAACTCAAAGTAGTAAAACCTGAGCGTATGTGTGGGAGACATATTATAAACTCAAGTATGCAAATAGGAAAAGGTAGGATTTTAGCGACTTGCACTTAAAAATAATCTCATTTTAATATGTAAATGAAATCTTCCATCTCAGCGTGAGCTTTACTTGGCTCAAAGGCATGTTCTAAATACAGACACAGAAGCTATTGTTTGAGGCTTATCTGTACCAACAAACAATGATTATCTGAAAATGTAGATGAAAATGTATACAATGAAGCCAAATTTCATTAAAACTGTCTGTGTAACTTTACTGAAATATTATTACTTTGCCTTAAATATGGCATTAAACAACATTTATTCAATTACTGGTGTTTTGGCTCCAGAACACCTTGAAAAACAGAAAAAGTTAAAATAATGATGCTCGTCTGTGCCTTGATTTGTCTCTGTGGAGATAAATAACTTAATGCCATATTGTGGAACATTCCAGACAAAGGACAGTACAGTATATGGACGATATAGTATAGAAAAAAAACATTGTGCGTGCCTTCTGTTGTTTGCATAGTTGCTGGTCGCGCTGTGGCCTTATTCTTAAGCGCTCTTATAGAGTTACAGTGGTACACATGACCTCACTCGTCACCATTTAGCTGACAGTGACAGTACGGTAACCTGGTTAGAGCCCGGTTTAGAGTGGCTCCTTCCTTCATAGATAACAATCAGTGTAGCGGTTAGCTTCACTGTTACATCAATATGAACAAAAGTGTAGCTCTGCAGTGAGGCTCTACACTGGGAAACATCAAGCACGGCCAGTTTCATAGGGCCGTTCTCTGTCATAAAACCTTGTTATGTCTGAGGGAATTTAGTGGGCGATGACTCAAGTCACTCCTGGAAATGCCAGAGTGAAATTCTTTCTCAGTATATTTCTCATGGATGGAGTTTTGCCATTTTTCTCCTATTCAGTATTTTAACTTTATGTGTCCCTGGTATGCTCTGAAAGTAGTTTAAACACACCAGCTTTGAATGGGAAACAGCTGTAGCAGTGGCCTATAGGGGACAATTCGATTTTCATACCATTTTCAGTTTTAGAAATGTGTGCCAAATAAAAAATAAGGAAACAAATACTCTATTAAATGCAAATAGCTATATTCAAATCATGTCGATGTATTCTGACTATATGCCATAAAAAAGTAGATCTGAAACTGTCCACGCTGAAAAGAACTCATTAATCTTTCTGAGTAGCACCAGATGTAAACTTATAAGAGGACAAAACCAAGTAGGACAAACTAGGATAATGTGATAATATAAAGATCATTAATTAAAGCGTACAGTAAATTCAAATGAGCCAGACCTACAGAGGACACCCAGAAGCAGACCGCACACCGCATATTGAGAAACAACTCCATAAACAAACATGAGATATTTCCATGCGGTAGAGGTTGTGTGTTCGTTGATGCAATCTTGTAGAAAATTGGGATGTGCATGGCGAATAGAGCCACTCCCGGTTTGGCCTACAGCAGAGGGAGCAGCAGAACCTCATCAGCAGCTCATAGATCATGGTGACAAGAGGTCCGGGGCAGCAGCTGAGTGTTTTACGGGCTCAAAACAAATAATGTGGACTCGAATTTTACCCGTTAAACCTCACACAGTTTTGGAGAGCCAGAAATCACTTACTAGAGGAGTTTAGAGGGAAAGTTGTTTTGTGTTAGCGTTTTATAGTATTGTTTTGTTTGTTTTTTGAGGACCGTGATTCTAGTGAAGGTGTGTGGAGTTTAAAAACACAGTATGCACTTCCTGTACATGACATTACACGGAGGAACAGTGTTTGAGTTGGATGTTGTCACCTTCCTAAAATAATCGCCTAAGTCACTTTTTGCCTAAGTTTACTTTGACATAATTTATACCATAATTTCAATTTTGGGGGGAGTGTTTTTTTGTGTTTCCTGAAAAACCTGAAAAAATGACTTACGCGATTATTTTAGGAAGGTGTCGATGTGTTAAACGTTTGAATGAAACAAAACAACTCTAGGTGTGCTTATGATGAGGAAACAAGATTATAATATAGATCAGCTCTTTAATGAGCCTTTTAATTAAGGCTTAAGTGTAGTATTTTTATTTATTTATTTTTTAAGTAAATAAGCCTGAATCATTCTTCACCTACCTTTTTTTCTTGCATTCATATATACCGTATTTTTCGGGCTATAAAGTGCACCGGATTATAAGGCGCAGTATCAAATAATTTGTCAGTTGTGTCATTGTCCACACATAAGGAGTATCGGATTATAAGGCACAATAAGAGAAACAAAACATGTGTCGGATAAATTGAACTTTATTCAGGTCATTTACAATAACTCTCAGTTGTAGCTAACACAAAAATACAAGTTTAACAGTTGGGTATTTGGGCATCAAACATGCCCGGATCCCTCTCAACATTGTTCAGTTTTAACACAAAAATACAAAACCTGAAATCTGCATGGTGCATGTCTCTTAACAGGTGCATTTTGGGTCCTTGTACAGCACACGGCAGAACTACCGGTATGTTGCACAGTCGCCCTATATGTCGCCAACATATTACTCCTCCTGACTCGCCCACTAATACGTTATTAGCCGTAATGTTACAACATAAAATCGGTTGGAGGTTAAACACAACCAAAGGTCATACATAAGGCCACTGGATTATAAGAAGCACTGTTGATTTTTGAGAAAATGTAATGATTTTAGATGCGCCTTATAGTCCAAAAAATAGGGTACACTGATGCATTAAAACAGCAAATATAACCATGTGTAACTTTGGTGCTGCTATATTCCACAGTATGGCTTTAGAAGTATCAATCTCCAGGGCGACAATGTGATTCTTGAGAGAGGAGAATGGGGAGAATGCATTTTTCCTCTTTACCACTGCCTTACAGCTTCAGTTTATAGTCAATGAGGTTGGCGATGTGATATACAGCACCGTCACTACAGCTATCAGCAAGACCATAAATACAACCAGAAAATCAGCTACTTTGACGCAGGTTTAATTCCAGTAGAAATAACTCAGTGGGGACTTGCTTGCATGGCATTCATTTTTGTTAATAAAGAAAATATATCCATCATAGTGGCAAGTATTAAGTGGAAATATGCTTTGGTGCAGCGTTACACGGTCTTGAAATGAATGGATTTGTTAAAAGATGAAAATGTATTACAAAATTACTCCCAGACTACTTATAATTTGACGTAAAGGCTGCATACAACGAGATAAAATAAAGACATTTGTAAAAGCTACGAGCTACTTTGAATCGCGTTCCAACATGCTGGACATATTTCGGTTTAAAAAGAGGAAAAGACATGCCACACAAGTGTACACAATTTGCCCTAATTTCCTGCTCTGAGAAACTTTGGGCGTTTCAAATCCAAGGCTTCTTCAATCTGAAAAATACCAGACCAGGGCTTCTCACATGTGCACGATGTCAGCTGTTGGGATCAGATCAAAAACAGATTAGAGTCTAGCTCCGACTTGTGCTCCCTGCGGTTATGTCCTTGGGCAAGACACTAGAAGAAAGTAATTGAGTCCTGGTTGCAGTGCGTATGTGGTGTGTGAGCGAGGGTTTGTGTGGTTTTTGGAAAGGCTGATGGTCCAGAATGGCCGCCACTCATCCGTCAGTAAATCACACGGCAGCTGTGGCTATTGCAGGGTTTCACATAACATCATAATATTCTATAGGCCTATCATGTTTAATGCAGATGGGGGAGGTAAGATTAATACTGATAAAATGCATTTTGTTCAGATACAGTGAATTCTTGGGCCTTTTTTGATATTTCATAGGAAAGTACAATATCAAATAGTATAGTGAGAGAATGGATGGAAAATGTCATATGGAGAAGTAGCATGTAGAATTATAAGAATAATACTTTATGATCATATTCATAATTGGTCTTTTCTGTTTCATTGCAACAAACACCAACCAGTTTCAACTACAAGAGTATTATTTAGGGCAGTTTTTTGGTTCTTTAGCTCAGAGGTCCCCAACCTTTTTTGCCCCACGGACTGGTTGAATGTCAGACAATATTTTCAGGGACCGATGTTTAAGGTGTGGCGGATAAATACAACAAAATAATATGATATGAGCTGCATTCCAAGTGGTGAAGCAGTTTTGAGGGCTTCATTGCCTCATTCGAGAGTCGGTCGTTGCATATTATGCAGAGCTCGGTGCAGTGGGAATCTCCTGTTGGGATAAATCCGTATTTTAAGTAGGACTCCTGATATTGTCTATTAAATGTAGCTTTCTATTTCTTGGAAGTCGTAGGCTCCTCTTCTGTCTCCTGGCTGGGCCTTTTCCCCTTTGCAAAGAAACTTTCCAAAGACGTTTGTTTTATACTCATTTTGCTGCTCCTGGGTTTCATTTTAGCGGTGACCGAGAAGAGTGACATAGACGGATGTAACAGAGAATCGGGTCATTTTTCAAAATAAAATATCTTTCAGATTCCGAAATAAATAAAAGGGAAGTAATGTAAGTTATTTATTCTTTCTGTGCGCGGCCCGGTACCAAATGACCCACAGACCGGTACCAGTCTGCGGCCCGGGGGTTGGGGACTGCTGCTTTAGCTGACACATTGGTACTTAAATTAAGGTTCGGACATTCAGGGAAATAGGGTTATAGGGCCCATGTTATGCTATTTTCTGATCTGTGTTATAATGTTGTTTCCTCATCAAAAACATACCTGGAGTTGTGTTTTGCTTCCTTCATACCTGTTAAACATGCACATCCTGCATATTTAGGCAGGTTTGAAACACTCTGTATGTCATGTGGTAATACAGGAAGTGCTCCACAGTGTTTTTAAACTCTTTAAAACTTTAACAAGAATCATTTGGATAATTTCAGCCCTGGAATTGCCAGTCTCTGCTGAACAATAAGTAAAAGGTAGCTGTTAACTTCAAAACTACCACTACAGAACATCACAAGGTGGAAGGGAGCATTATGAGCTTTAATAATTAATTTGATTTGTGCTAAAAATCATGCATGACAGTTATTTGAATGTGTGCAGATATTCCGACTATTCCAAACGCATACTACTACTACTACACCATTCACATTTGCACTTGACGCTGCTGTACCTGTTTGATTGAGGGTTTGTTTCACTCACGCAGATTGGGGAAAAAGAAAAACACTTTCTTTCAGCTGAGAATAATTGGACCCTAGAGCCGTTATGTGGTTTGGCCATATGAAGAACCAGCACTGACCAGCACAACACTAACAGCCTCCATTATTGATGATTTACCTTCTGGAAGAAAATGCATAGTTTTTTTTTACCCATGTTCTGTGCAACTACTATATAATACAGCCAACATATAGATGCATTCTATTATAGCTACATATACTCCTACCAATGATTTATTTATATATTTCATAGCAGTAATCATAGACAGCATTACTGTATAATAGAGTTACTTAATTTTTAAAAGCACCGTAGGCTGAAATGTCAATGCTTTTGTTCCATTAATCTTTCACATCAGTGTGGCTGATGACTTTGTCAATACAGGCTCTGATGCAACTTCCCCATGCATCTCTGTGCCAGTGATTTACATTATTGATCCATTGTCCTGATTAGAATTTTTAATTAATGACAAAGGCTAATTGCTGCGAGACAAGATTCTCCCCATACTAAATGTGCTGGGAGATTTGTGCAGCGTGGAGTCGGTAAGTTCATTTTCATCAAGCTTTTAGGACTCGATAGAGATAACATGTTGTTTGGCATTGGGGAGACTGGCTTCATACTCTGTTTAAAGTCTAAACTCGAAAGTGGGAGATGTGGACAAAAAAGAACAATTTTTAGAAAGCCTTTAGGTCATCTTTTCCACTTGATCATAAATTATTTTAAAAGAAAAAAAAAACTACAGCTCCAGTTAAAAAAAAATCAACAAGAGTACCAATAGGTGCCTCTCAGAAGAAAATGTGCAAAATCAACACAGAAATAAGATATAATAATAAAGATTCTTGTGTAAGTGTATAGTCACAGGTTCATGGACAGGTGTGAAATTGCACTGCTGCACCAATGACATTTGCTGATAAGTGACCAACAGTCTCCCTACAATAGAAGCACAGTCAATCATGAATGGACAAGACTACCACCATGTGATGAGTGTTCACCTTTCCCTCTCCAGTCCTGATGGTGAATGAACTCCTGCGTTAGAGATCCAGAGCCGCCTGCCTCTCTTTATAACTCTCAGGCCACTAGAATTATTTCTCAAACAAGGTGTAAATAGACCTGAGCGTTTGCCATAATGGAGGGGAGATTGTTGGAAAGAGGAGGAGAGGATACTTTGCAGCTGATTCTTACTATAATCCCTGCTTTTACCGGCGCAGTCACAGGGCCACGAGGGGTATTTCCCGAGCCTAAAGGCCTTCCATTAGCTATTCATCTGCGTCGGAGTGCAGTGGGGTTCTGCAGAGTCACAGCTGCCATCACACCAAACGCATTTCTCCCCTCGCACTCCGCTCCCTCCATTTCCTTTGGCAAACAATCCAAGGCTGGGAGTCGGGTTAATTAATTTCAAATAATGTCCAATGTTTATGCATAATTTACGTGGTAAGCCCAGAGCTACTGGTGTTGGACAAATACACAAACTCCAGTCTGAATTACGGCCACTTCAGTTGAAAAGAGAGAACATGGGCCCTTGGCTAAAATTCAAAGTCATTATGCTTTTGGGTTGACACTTATCCAAAGCAAATAAACAGCTGTAAAACTAAGACCTAATGGATTTGAAGACATCTTGCATTCAACTGATTTTTAAACCATAAATTTTCAAAAACCATAAAACACCACACTAAAGCTTAAAGTAGGAAATGATCAAATACCAAATCCCATTATTTAATATTTGAATTTATAGACAACGTATTATGCATTTTCTAGCATATACCGTATTTTTTGGACTATAAGGCGCATCTAAAATCATTACATTTTCTCAAAAATCATCAGTGGCCTTATAATCCAGTGGCCTTATGTATGACCTTTGGTTGTGTTTAACCTCCAACCGATTTTATGTTGTAACATTATGGCTAATAACGTATTAGTGGGCGAGTCAGGAGGAGTAATATGTTGGCGACATATAGGGCGACTGTGCAACATACCGGTAGTTCTGCCGTGTGCTGTACAAGGACCCAAAATGCCACGATTACCATGCAGATTTCAGGTTTTGTATTGTAGTGTTAAAACTGAAAACCGAAAAATACGGTAGACATGATCGATGACCACAGACGGTATGAAGAAGTGGATTAAAGGTAGTGTGATGTCACCCATAGTGTTCGGCTCCAGTCAAATGAAGCTCACAATGCAAGCACTTTGGAGCAGAGTTCCATATTGGGAGTAGGAATTTATTTACAATTAATTTACACCAGGATCATGTAGTGCCCATTAATACAAACATTTGCAGCAGTTACAGAGGGGTGACAATTTTCCAGTGTAAATCAATTGTAGCCGATGGAGCCTGAAGTGTGCCCATGCTCACTTCTTATTCAGAGCGCAGCAGCTAGCAGGTTAGCTATGTCCATTTATATACACAGCCTATGTCCATAACAGTCATTATTTTACCTTTTTTATTTTTTGCAATATTGATCTAAAATGACTTACTCTAATACACACAGACTTCTAATTCAAAACTGCAGAGCTGTTTTCTGTTTTGCTCCTTCACTGTATCAATGTGAATGCCATCGTGGATTGGTTTAGTTGTTTTTGTTTTTTTTTAATTTATAGCAGAACAGTGGGCATTTACAGGAAAAAGCGTACATTTTCAGAGCCTTTTGGATGCAGTACAATTAAGATAATCAAACATGCACCAAGTTAATGATGAGGCGAATCCTTTACGGTTAAAAGCTTTTTAAAATCAATTTTCCATCGTAATTCTCCTTTAATGAAGCATTTGGCAGGTAGGAAGAAGATGATAAGGAGCAGGCAGGATGCTAAAACAAAGAACATCCACGGCCTGTCCATAGTATAACAAACAATATAAAGTATGGGCTGCACAAAAATAATCAAGTGAACAAGCATGTCTTCCTTTTTTCCAATTCAATTACAGGTGTCCACTTATGAAGATGAAAACGCGGCACGAAATCACGCATATCACCCTTCATTTGTGCGAAAACAAACAACTCATGACATATTGATTTGAGTGACAGCCAGTAGACCATCTTAAGCTGGAGTGAAACAGCAGTATAAGAGGAAAGAAGAAAACAGTCTCCGCTGCCTGTTTAATTGCACTGGATTGGAACCAGATGCCCAGCTGCAGTGACGTTATCTGTGCAGGACGTGGAAGGCTCTGGTTTGAGATGAATAAAGAACTGCAACAGATAGTATGGATGACAAGTGAATGAGGAACTCTGGGAA
>KN491863.1:16035-36860 GCA_000787155.1 Scartelaos histophorus
GGAAAGAGGTTGCTTTTGGAACCTTATAAAATGGTTCTGTGGATTACTGTTAAATGCCAAGTCTGGGTTTCAAATTTAAATGGTAAATTACAAATGCATTTTATTTTATGTTTCTTAGTTTTTTGTTTTTATTTGGTTATTAGAACATTATTTAATACATAGAAATTCTGTATACAATTTCTTCTTTTATATCAGAGATTTTTGTTTAAATATGTTTTATTTCAGCAAAAAGTGCAGAAATCACTTAATCACGCATCAATTAGGCCCCAGTTAAAGCCCCACCAAGTAAATTTAGCCAAAAAGACTAGATTATTCTTAGTCTCCCTTGAAATGTTGTTTCTTTTCGTCACCTTCCTAAAATAATCGCCTAAGTCAAAGTTTACTTAGGCAACAAAATGCCATAATTTCAATTTTGGGGGGAGTTTTTTGTGTTTCTTGAAAAACCAGAAAAAATGACTTATGCGATTATTTTAGGAAGGTGTCTCTATAATGTTTCACTCTATGGCATACAAGCTATTTCCATGTTTACTCCAGATTTACTCCAGAAAGTTACATAGTGTTGCTTTTAAAATATCAATATTAGGTGTATAATAGTATGTAAATTGTACTTTGATTATGCTAAAGTAACAGCCAATACCAAAAAAGACCAAGTACGTATATAGTGCATTCACTTACATTTAGACAGAAAAGCAGGTGTCAGCAGTGAGTAACTTGAGGCACTAGAACATTTCAGACCTGTGTAACATTATATAGCCCGTTCACAGTTGTCTGTCAGTTCAGGTCTGTCTTAAACATACACGGTGTGACATCCCAGGCCCACAAATGCGACCTGACTCCTGGGTTACCTTTGAGAGCGACCTTTATTCATTAAGAGGTTTCTGGTTCAGTCTCTGGTTCCCTCTCCGGGTGTGCATGTGTGTGTGTGTGTGTGATTTGTGATTAGTGGGTGGATCTTGGAGCACTGGGGCCCCAGGGCCAGTGCACTTATAATTACACTCCATCCCTGGGGAACGGCCCCGGAGTGACAGCCATCCAGCTCCCATTTTTACCAGGTCAGGCTCGGCGTAGAGTACATGCTGCCAATGGCCCTTTTCCTTTTAAAGCACTATTCCCCTGGACCTGGGGCACTGGGAGCAGATCCACATTAGCACCTGTTCCACAGCCTACTTTGCTCCTGGAGCCCATGGCAACAAGTGCTTTCATCGGATTTTAAAGTTGCAACATGTAGCTTTCCTGGTAGGAGGTTCATAATGCTGCTCTTCTCCACAAAAATGTTTGTCTGGTATGTTCCACAGTGTGGCATTAAACATAGCCACCTACATGGAGATAAGCAGGTGACGCCATAGGGCCGAGCTACAGATCAGGGGCCTCATTTAGAAAAGATTGAGTCAAATTTACTCCAAAAAGTTCATACAGACAAAAAGAACATTTTGAAATTTGAAATGTTGGGATTTATAAATGCCTCCATATGCTCTTCCTTACGGCTCACTAAGTTTGTGGTCTGCAGCAGAAATCTGTGCACATTTTAAATAGGAAGTCAAAGTCATACATCAGTCTTTTGGGTAATTTTTCATATGCACCTAGTAAACTAGCATACAGATGATTTGGAATAATGACAAAGCCAAGAAAAAAAGACAGATTAGAGAATTTAAGCACGTCAACATCTAAATCTAGAAAAATCCTGAATACATGAACAGCATGGGCCACCTTTTGTATATCATAGCTTTGAAGTTCAATGTTGTGCTGGTGATTCCCAAAGTGTAAAGACAAGTGAGCGGCGTGGAAAGCTGAAAGATTGAGAGAACAATAAATTGAAGTGTGGCGGAAATGTTTAGCAGATGTGAAAGATTCCTTTTTAGCACTTGAGGTTTGAGTAATCCTTTCAAAAACATACTGTAAAAGTGTAGAGGATATTTAAACAATAACTACAGCAGCACAGGGTGCTTTGTGTATAATGGGATCATGATAGGGCAACATGAAATAAGCCTTCAGTGCCCGACTACAGGCTAGAATAATGCAACGGAGGCTTCTCTCATATGGTGCTATATTTGGCACAATTACACAAACTGTATGTAAAAATATGATTTCAAATTCTATAAACATGACCTGTGTACCCTGCTCAAATCACTGATAACAATACTAATGCTGATTTATTCTAAATTGCAGAAACACTGGGCATTTTGTTCCATTTATGTTTGTTATACTTTACAGTGTTTCGATTATAAAGACAGTAATCCAATCTGAAAGATGAATGAGCCTCTCATGAGTCTCTCATTTGTGTTGCCAGTTGAAATCCATCTGATCTCTGATCTAAATTCTCAATGTCTAAAACCCAGCACCTGCAGCCAGTCTTTAATGAGTGCTCCTGCTGCTGCAGAATGTACTCTCCATATACTGGAAACTTGCATATGTAACCTAGATTCACCTTTTTACAACATTAAGAGCACGGGGTACATCCAGCTCCTTGAAGTAATTAAACTGCCAACATTTAAACACCTGTAATTAAATAAATGTAAGTCCATGGAGACAAACAGACCACCAGAAAAGTTACATAAAGAACCCTCTTTAAACATTCATGAACTAGAATTTTGAAATCATCAGCCACTGAATCCAAAATTCGTTTTTTGTCATTTTGCCCGTCATTGAGTTAACCTTGTGGTTTGATGACCGTCCTTTGGCCATAACAAGACACAAAAGACTGAACACATCCAAGAAATCACACTCTCCACACATTGACTTGATGACACTTAAAAGTCCTTCAAATGAAATGCTGGTTACTTGTTCTCAAAAGGAAACTTTGCAGATCAAAAGTAGACAGACCAATTCAATTTGGAGGATTTTTTAGATGAAGGTGCCCTTAACTTGTGCGTGATACTTTGTCATTTGCTTCAATTAAAATCTTTTCTTCAACAAAATTTGGCTACTTTCTGAAACCGTGCAATTTTACATCAAGGTCTTCAGTCCTCAGTTATTAGCACCAATCGGCAGGCTGCAAATATATGTGGCTTCTCCTGGTGATTTTTGTCTACTGAATGCAAACAACAGTCTTAGAAACAGGATGTATTTGTGGAAAATGCCTCTTCTAGCTGGATTTTACAACTCCATTTTGAAATCTATAGAACGCTGGTGCCATTTTGGACAGAGTGCTCAATATGTTTTATAGTTTGTAAATTTTATAAGCCCATAAAGAAGGAAGTGTACTGTACAACAATTACAAAAAAACCAAGACATCAATCCTTTTACAACACAATGTCAGCTATTGTTACACCACACTCATTTGCGCTCTACTGTACACCATTTAAATAAAATGTGAATAACAGTAGCTATGATATGCATTATGTATCATGTAGTTCCCCTGTCAGCTCTGATGTCTCGTTAGCGTGGAGGCAAGCGGAGCAGAAGGTAGCAGAGATCCATCACTTCTCTGAGATGGAAGACACTTTAAATATTCAAACGCAGATGCTTGCGTTTTGGGCTTCGAGTGTGTATCGTATTGACTTACAAATCTCGCCGCCCGTCCTTCGGCAGATGTTTAGAACTCTTGATGTTGGATGGTGCCAGTGCAGACTACGCCACATGACCATTCTTCACATCCGGCACTCACGGGCTCTTTAGAGGAGGAATCACTGCCAAGAAGGTAAGTGCTGTAAACACTTCTTCTGTAGATTTATGGTGAACGCTCGCAGACGGCACCGCTGCTTTTGTCACACAACCACCGCGATTAGATTACCTGACCGCCCATTATCGTCTATATTGTGTTCGAATGCTGAAGGGTCAGTAGTGGGATGAAAATTTGTTGTCCTAACTTGAGAAGATCCAACCAAAGCCACAAATTTTTACCTCTCAAACGCAGAAAAAAATCTAAATTCTCATATCATTCAGAACAAAATATATGATCATACTTAAGATAAACACTTTCATTGCCGATTATGCAAATATTCTCACCATTTTTCAGTCTTTTATGTTGTTTTTTTAAGTTTAAACATCCCTCTGAAAGTGTGGGACAGGATACCAGTCTGAATTTACTTCTTTGTAAAGTTTTTTCAAAGTGTGTGGTTCAGGCTGCTCAGGCAAAGTATTAGTAGGAGTAATATTCAAATTCAAAGATATGACCTTAAGTAATAACCTTGGGGATTTAATGTCCAGTGATTTGATAATGTGGGCGATCCAAAGGTGTAAAGTAACTATATAAAACTCTACTTCAATATTTTGTTATATTTTATAGCATGGTGTAACTCGGGAAGAATACGCAATACTTTTAGTCAAGTATTTGTATTATTATGGAGTTTTTAAAAGTACGGAAGACGGCATCAAATAAAACGTCCATAAAACAGTTCAGCGTTTATCTTTAGCAAGCGTCAGAGTACTTTCCTTTATCGTGATATCCCTGATGGCCGCTCATAACATCTGCTGTCTTTCTTTACCACCGCGTCCCACTAGACTTTGTTTTAGTGAAAAAGCGGACTCATGGCTTAGAACATGTTTCAAACATTTGGTTGAGGCGCTGAGCCGTTAATCTCCGTTCCCATACAGTTATTATTTTTTTAAGCTTAAACATTTTACTGTGAGCACCTGGGAGACGCTACATCTATAGGCCATCTGTGTCTTTTTTCCGCTCCCATACAGGGTGTTTTTCCAGGGCCAACGCTGGACTTTTTTCAGCGATTTCAAAGCTGGCAGTGGGGAGCGCAAAAACACACAGTAGGAGGTCAAAGGTCAAACAGGACTGACGAATGTGCAAATAAATAAGTTGTGCATCGGATCCTCTAGCGCTGCATTCCTTCACTTTCACTTATCAAACATCAGCGGGGCCTGGTACGAAAACATGACCACGATGCTCCGTCATACAACTGCTCTATGAAAACAGGCTGCGAGCTTTTATCCGAGCGGTGATGAATGTGAAGGCATTTAGCAAACTGTTTCTGCTCAGGATACAAGAGGATCGTCCTACCTCCTCCTTGCTGTTGTTGTGTCCTTTTTATCCATTTCTCCACATTCTTCAGGGCAGGAAGAAGACGGCAGCACTACTCTTCCAACATTCTTCCTCTTCTCTAATGTAGAAGTGGTGTCTGATGGTTCTAAATAACACAAAATATATGGTTCAAAAAACAGTACAGCGATTTTTTTTTTTTGGTATAAAGTTGGGTTAGAGGAAAGGTAACTTAAAACTGCAATTTTTGAGTAATATCATCAATGGGTTTATCCGTGTAAAAGAAAAAACAGTAACTACCAGCACTAGTTAGCATTATTTCCATCCTTCAAACACCAGTCCAGCTGAGGTCATCCACATTCCCTTGGGGTGTGATGCTAACTGTAAGCACTGATCAGTCTGAGGCTTGTTAGATTTTAAGTCTGAGTGTCATTTTACTACAATCTGAGAAGAAAGAACTGACTTGGCTGGAACCACAACATGTGAACAAGTCCTCCACACATAAAATGACATAAAATCAAAAGCTAGTTAGCGTTAGTCAACAGTTTTTAACAGTTTTTAAGCTCATGTTGATCACAGGCTCCTGAAAATGTGTTGTTTAAATCCATTTTGTTGAGTTTTCAGATAATTAAAAAACTTTTTTTTTTCCCCATTGTACATGACATTGTACAAAATAGCAGTCATTTCACAAGTAACAACATATTTTGCACTTTTTCATTACAATAAAAATAACAAACACACACATATAAACAACCCTACCAACATTCTCCATTTAAATTATGATATAATTGTCCTGTTTTACCAATTATTTTACATCAAGTCTAGATAAGTCAGTAATAAAGGTAATTAAAAAACTTTTTGGCAGTGTTTACCAATGTGAAACTACTGAACATTATATCAGACACAGATACATGTAATACACCCCCAGCCTGATGTCACTGCAAAGCAACAATTGCAGTAAAAAGGACTTTCTAAATCAGTGCCCTCCATCTGAAACTATGTCAAAGTCTAAAGTATAGTCTGTGTAACCTATTCAGCTCAGTTATACCTTCAGCTGTAACCTTTAGCCAAACTTTGCTAAAGGTTGGATGAGCTCGACAGTAATACATTATTGCCTCTAAAGCACACAGCTTAATAATGGCCTTGCTCTATTTCCATATGGCGCAGAATCCTGATAACATATTGGTGGTAAATGCAGCATTCGTGCCAGGAGTTGGCAGGTCTCACCAATTAGCAGCTTGCAGTCCCCATAATATTAAATATGCCTGGATAGACTAATCTTTCCATTTCATGCCAAAGACCAAACCAGCCGAGAATTTCAAAGTGTCCAGCTAATTTTTGTCACAACATTCAGGAAAAGATATTAGAAGGGTATGCCGGTGCCAGCATGTAGCAAAACTGCCATCTATAATTTAGGTTGTGCTGGAAAAGCCTAAATAAGAAATCCCCCATGAGCCTGGTGAGGGTCCAGTTTGTGATAACCTGGCACCTGATGGCTTAGATATATCAACAGTGAAGCGGCTTTGGCAGAACTGAAGTAAGACAGGGCCTAAAGAGGACTGGGCGTACCGAGCTGCCAAGAGATTATCAGTTCATCTCAGACAGGCTCCTGCAGAGGTGAGAAAGTATGTGGCTCCAATCCACTGAATATAAAACCCAAGAAGCCATGACTAAAAAGACACATATTCAGTGCATACTCCACAGTGTGGCCTGGAAAATGTTTCAGAAGGATTCAGTAGAGACACATGACAGCACCTTATACCTTAAAGAGTACATATTACGCTATTTTCTGATCTGTTATAATGCGGTTTCCTCATCAAAAACACACATCCTACATATTTATGTTCTAGATTTCTTCTCTCAAACAGAAAACAGTCTGTTCCACCTGGTGTAGTGCTATGGGAAGTGCTCCACTGTGTGTTTAAACTCCATACACCTTTCCTACAATCATGTGGATAATTTCAGACCTGGAATTGTCGGACTCTACTGAACTAAATGTAAACGGTGACTATTAACTTGGAAATGACCAGTTCAAGACATCACAAGGTGTGTATGGAACAAAATACAACTCCAGCTATGTTTTTGATGAAGTAACAACATTATAACAAGGCTTAAAGATGCACTAACTACCGTATTTTTCGTGCTATAAAGCGACTGGATTATAAGGCGCAGTATCAAATAATATGTCAGTTGTGTCATTGTCCACACATAAGGTGCATCGGATTATAAGGCACAATAAGAGAAACAAAACACGTGTCGGATAAATCGAACTTTATTCAGGTCATTTACAATAACTCTCAGTTGTAGCTAACACCAAAATACAAGTTTAACAGTTGGTGATTTGGGCATCAAACATGCCCGGATCCTCTCAACCTCGTTCAGTTTTAACACTAAAATACAAAACCTGAAATCTGCATGGTAATCGTGGCATTTTGGGTCCTTGAACACCACACGGCAGAACTACCGGTATGTTGCACAGTCGCCCTATATGTCGCCAACATATTACTCCTCCTGACTCGCCCACTAATACATTATTAGCCGTAATGTTACAACATAAAATCGGTTGGAGGTTAAACACAACCAAAGGTCATACATAAGGCCACTGGATTATAAGGAGCACTGTTGATGTAAAATGTAATGATTTTAGATGCACCTTATAGTCTGAAAAATACGGTAACTTTTCTGGTGGTTCGTCTGCTTGTGCTCGTGTCTTTGGAGCATTGAACAACCAATGAGTTACATTTTGAGACCTTGTTAACATAAATTGTCAAACATTTTACATCAGACTTCTTTGATAGTTTAAAGGGGTAGTCTACACGCACAGCAAGAAAATAGAAAAGAGACACCAGCAAACTGTGGAGATCTGAAGGAATCCACAAATGAGTCATGTAATAAGTTCTTGTGTTTTATTTAAAAGAGTAGCTGCACTGCACTAAATACTGCCTTGACGTCTTAGCTCCAGATATAAACTTCACAATAGTGTTTCTCAATCTCTCAATCCAAGAATATAATGCTAAATATTCTCTTAAACTGCTGTGGTTTTTGGACAGTTGAGAAGTGGTAATAAAGCTGCTCCGTAAAGCCAACGCTCCCTGAAGAGTTTTGCGCTTTTCTTGCCAATTTGATGGAGCCTGTGGGATCAAACTTTTTCTTTCTCTCCTCACGTCTATTTTTCTTCTCTCGATCTCAAAGTAAAATCACCTGGGATGTAATTAATTAATTAGAATCAGCGCAGCGATCGGGGCGGCAGGAGCAGGGGGGGGGCCTTAGGGGGGGCTCATGTTCCTGCTGCTGCACTGTGCTCGATGGTTCCGGCTGATTGGGATTAATAACAGGGGGCCAATTTGAACTGGAATCAGTGAACTTAATAGACATGGGCGAGGGCCAAGGGGAGGAACGACGGCGTATGGAGACCCCCCAGCTCACAAAACAAAAGGATCTTTATGTGACTGTGTAATGCAATTTGCACAACTTTGTTTTGTTTGTTTATCATATATTATTTCAATCTTTAACCCCAATTTTAACATCAAAATATGTTTCTTCTTAGTATTTTTAATAATGGACTTGGACATTTACTCTGTGTAATGTAACAGCGAAATACAAAACCCCTTAGGGAGCTTTGAGTCACGCTTGTTTTAAAATCTATTGCTTAGTCTTTCAAGGGGACTATACTAAATCAGGTTTTTTCTTGTGATTAAACTGTTTACTTAATGTTTCAACTGCATTCTCTACTGTTCATAGTCCATTTTAGTGGGAATTACGTATATTTTGCGGGTTTGTGGTCTAAAACTAACAGAAAACGTGTGTATACTCCCAGCTATGGTCAAATGCTGTCACTGCACTTCAGGAGGCACATTACATCACACTCCTCTGAAGTCATGAGACACAAACACCTAAAGGGGCGGAGTCTGAATGTCCAGGCCCCGCCCTCCTCTCCTGTCACTCTCCCCTTTAGTCCTCCAGGTTAACAGGTGTATTTTAAATGTGGTTGAGAATGGAGTTTTTGTGTTGAGTCCTACTTTGACTTGAAGGTGCAGTCAATTCGTACATAAAGTAATTCAAAGTGCTTTTTAAAGTGTTTTACAGAATAAGAAATACATTAAAAAAGAATAGAAACAGAACAGAAAAAGGTTCCAAGTGATTAGAGCTCTTGCCTCATAACTAGAAAGTCCCTGGTTTGATTCCCAGGTTGGCCCTTGTGTCGTATGCGTGTTCTTGTCCCTTATAGTCGATGAGTCTAACCTAACCATGTACAGTAGCAGGATTTGAAGGGGTTTTGTTCCAGAAAATATGAGGGCTTGTAATAAACATATGTGCTGGCTTAAATGCACTGGATCAATTAGTCTGAGAATCCAGAAATTGCTCCTCTGGGCTGTGCAATCAGAGTGTGGCCAGCAGCTTGATGGTACAGTGATGTATAAGCCCTCGCTCAGACCAGGCCTGCACACAGAGCCAAACAACCCGGGCTCTTCTATAGAAAATCTGAAAAATATATATATATATGTATCAGTACAATTACACAATACACCAAGTACACTCAATACCACAGCCCAGCCCTACAGCGCATGGCTACACTTCCTGTTATTTCACTACAAACAGGCGCCTCTGTGGCTCTACTGCAGCTCACTTGTCACGTCTGGGTCAGATTCCCTGCAAGATTGATCCATGTCCATTCTTTTGTCTCTTTTGTACAAACAATTGTCAAACGCTGCAAATTTGCCATGCTAAAATGCTAATATAAATGCCAGCAGTGAGTTTAGTTACAAAAATGTTTAGAGATGTATATTTTTATATTATATTTCTTCCCTGATCAATTATTTTCTGAATAAAAATATTTCTAAAAATAAAACTATTGGTCATTTAAGGGGCCATATGGTAAATCAAGTGTTATATTTTTATTGATTTATGCATGTTTCACTGATCCTATATTGTCTTGTATCTAGGGTTTTCTATGTATATTATGTTTACTATGATTTAAAACGAAATACTAGTAAAAAATTAATAAAAAAACACAGCTTGAATTATGCAATAACCGATTGTTTTTCTCCTATCGCAGTTCACATGTGAGTAAATCGCACTGAAATATCCATTATACTCAGGAAGGAAAAGAGACATTTATTCCATGCAAGAAAATCAAAACAATCCAATGTAAATAACAAGCGAAAGAAAAACAAAAATGTCCAGTTTGCGGTGCAAGTGCCCGAATCAGTCAGACACTGACAGTCTATATATAATCCGTATGGAAAGGAAAACAGTAAAGGAAACTGACTTGTAAGTTCCTTCCACCTGGCAGCCCACAGTGAAGGCTGGACCGAACACTGACCAGAGACCCAGGCTTTATGTACAACTGAGGTAATTTACCATGACTGACACCACCAACTCATTCCAATGATGACCGCATATCCTGCATCAGAGAAGCACTGTTCAGCTTACATTTCCATTAATTAGACTAATACAGGGCTTAGGCTGTAAGAAGGGTCCCAACGAGAGACTTGGCTTGTTTTCTGTGCAATTAAGAGTGTGCTACATAAATGATAGTTGTAAGTCTAATTAGCCATCAGCATGACCTCAGTGTTGTAAAGCTGATTTCATCTTGTGGTCTTTGGATTGGTGAGATATTCAGACTTTTCGTTATAGATTTTCTAAAGACCAGGTGCCATAATTGCAAAATGTCAACAAATGCTTCTAAACTTTGTCATCTGTGTTTTAAGTCTGTGTAGAGCCTGAATAAATATGGAGTATAGTGCATCAGCAAACCATACGTTACATTCAGGTGTAATACAGCTTTCCAGCCTCATAATAAATAAACAATGCAATGAATGAGTGCTGACCTGGTACTGTTGCTATAGGGTTGTCAAAAAAGATTCTTACCCAGATTTTTCAGAAGTAGTACAACCACGTGGTGAAATTAAATGAGCATTATAGCAATGTTAGGGTTAGTTGGAAAAGTTGGAGTTGGAAAGCGCAGTATTTTGACAACACGACTATGGATAGGCCATCAGACGTGAATATTTATGCACAGGTAACAGATGATTTGCCAGTCTCACAATAAAAAAGACTAAGTTTGTTGTTTAGTAAAACATAGTAATTGAAGACTGGCTGTTGTAAAGATAAAGAGATCCAAGAATAACAATATAAACCATTCTGGCAGTGGAGAAATCAAAAGAGTGCTTGAGTAATGGAGGTAACAAAGATGAATTGTACAGCGTTTGAACTTGGATGGCTCGTCCTGGGTGCGGAAGCAGGAGGAGAGAGTGTGCGTGTGTGTCTGTGTGTGTGTGTGTGTGTGTGTGTGTATGTGTGTGTGTGCGTGTAGGACAGAGTGTGTATGTGTATGTGTGTGTGCATGTGTGTTCGTGTGTGTGTGGGGAGGGCTCGTGATGTGCCGTAGGTGGCACTTCCTCCCTGAGCTGACAGTACTGCTCATTTTAATGTGCTGTGCGTGAGATTGCTTTAAGGCTGTAAAGGAGATCAAAGCTGGAGGAGGATGTGGACCTGGACTGCTGTGCATTGTTACCGGTTTATTATGCACGCAGGCCAGGAGCAGATCGTAAACACACCATACAGACTCGACCTCATTCAATGACTCTATATTAGTCTACTGTTCAGAAACACTTATTTTAATTGATAGTTGATACAGAAAGGATGTCAGAATAAAGTCTTTCATCCTGTTATTACCTGAATTCATACAGGTTCTAAAGCTCTGCCTTTAACTGGAGTGTCACTCATTTAAATGTTTCTTTATCACGGTGTGACACCTGCACAAATTTTTATTGTTGAACTCAAGTTCCTTAGAAGCACATGGTGAGAAGAATTAGGACCACAGACAAAAAACTCATTTCAGTTGTTCTATTGTTTTTAACTCTGCTGAGTGGGACACTTAAAATGGTGATTATTTACTACTGGTTTGGAACTGTTTGTATGACAAGCACTGGATGTCAGGAGTTCATAAGAGTACTTCTCCTTAAGTCTAAAGGAGGTTCAAATCTCACTCTTCATAGGCCACACTGTTGTCTTCTATTGTATGAATGTGTGGATGGGCCTTGGTGTAGAGTTTATAAAATAATAGTCTAGGCAGTCTAGAAAATAATAAATTAATAATTTGCCTCTTAGCTAAGACTACAATGATGTGCAGTCTGCAACAGCAACTTTATTTAAAATACAGTTTAAAACAACACAGGCTAAAATATCAATTTAAATAAAAAACAATATATGAATATATGGATAAAACAGAATATAATAAAAAACAAAATTGGTAAATTGTCAAATGTCAGTCTTAACAAACAAATTTTTTCTTACATCTGATCTACTACTGTGGATCATTATATTTTGCAAAATTTCAAATGGCAATATTGGTCTAAAGCCACTTAATAAAAGAAACATGTCAGTTGACTTGTGTGTGTGAAAACTGTGGTGCCCAGTGGGAGCAGGTGCTGCTGTAAACGTCATCACAACAAAGCCTTAGTAACTCTGATGGAAAGCCACACTAGTGAATACTTTAAGAATAAATGATAATAATTAAGAAAATAAAACTGTAGAACAAAGTAAGTAGAGAGGAATGGCCATCTGCCGGTGGCAGTAAAAACTGGGGCTGATCAGAAATATGGCTACTTGAAAATAAGTGAATAAAGATGGTTCAAACATGCACAAATCACTCTAAATACAACTTGGAGTGATTAATGAGAAGAGGAAAACAACTATAACATGGTTAAAGGCTCTGAAAAGTGGATTTTGCATAATATGTCTGCTTTTAATCATATCTTGTATAATAGTATATTTGAGAGGAAATGTCTTTAAGAATAAGCAACTGTGACTGGATTATACTAAATGAAGAGTGATCTGAGGCACAGTCTGGACGGGTCCTGGACCCTTTGGCATTTCAACAAAAAGTATAGATAATCTGGCTAATTAGTAGTAGTAATTGTTGTAATAAGGAGAGTCACCACAGTGCACACCTCAAATGACTGTACTCACTGTACACATGCTGCATATATACACATTCTGAGACTATTTCACTTTACAGTCGGATGAATACTTGTGAGACTAACAGGGCAAGGACTGCACAAAACAGAAATGACATCACAAATTCACAGGGGGCAAATGGGTTCACTGGATCATTCTTGATGAGAAAGAAGTCATGTGTGTGTTTTCTTTCCACAACATGCTGTGTTGGTGAATAGTCCAATGTTACGGTGGTTTGCTTCCAAAACATTGTTTACTCTGAGACAGGGGAACACATGTGCACAGAGCAGTTATTCTCGCAGTAAAATCTCAAAAGGATCTCTTATTTGGAGAAGCACCAGTACTTGACAGACACAAAAGTGAAGAGGACTAAATTAACCTTAGACCCACAATCCACTGGCCTATTACAGTCTATCCACCCTCCACAACTCTTCTCAGCAAATTCTTATATTTTATTCACTTGTTTTTTAAAGTGTTGTTTTCTCTGAATGCCCTTGTCTCTGGCTCAGGCCCCACACTGTCTTGCCTCTCCACAAATGAGCGCAGTGGTTGGGCACAGTAACACAGGAGGAGCCCCGTCGCATCCAGACTCTCCATGATGTTAATGAGCCTGTAAATGACTGGCTAAGGCTGATAGAGCTCTGGCCATCTTGACACTGCTGGGAACAAGGTAAGAGAAAACTCAATGCACCCACTGTTATGTTTACCTTACCACATGTGCCTAATTGGCTGGTTAAACAGACTGGCACACTGCAGCATCAAAATGTACTAAATCCATAAAAACACAGACAGTAGCTCACATGGAAAAGTTTATGTATAAAGCTGGAAACTTCAATTTTTCAGAATCTCATATTCAAGATTAGACTAACTTTATGACTGAAAATTTAGTTTTGAAAATTAAATATTTACCAAAGAACATATCACAGGATTGGTGAGGTCAAATGGCCCAGAAGAACAAGCACAAAAATAAGAAGGCAACATCCCTCCCACTTTTATGCAGTATAATTTCTAAGACGTTTATGTGTATGTGTAGCTCTTGGTTGATTTAGTCACTTTAGTGCAACAGTAAATGATGAGTCTGTGGTGCAAATATTGAAGTATCAGTAGCCAAAGCAGACAGGACTGTTTTCCAGCGCTCCTCAAACACTGAGAGAGTGAGTTTCTTAATAATCAGTGTGCAGTGGGGCCACATGGGAGCAAGCTATTGAGCTGAAAGCTTTTTAAATGAAGCAGTTAGAAAATGCCATAAAGAAGCCATTAACTGATTTGTTCTTCATAATATGTTTTACATCATCTGGAACATCAGACCTATAACTCTTGCTGCAAACGAGTGTGTTACTATTATGCATTTGTAAAATGTCATTAGGACGTCATCTGTGATTAAGGTATTCTTCTGTTCTCACACATGTGCAGTGAAAGGATTCTGACAAGTGGCTGCATCAGAAATGAAGAGACTTTGACAGAAAACATGCACCACATGCCTGTGGGTACGAGCTCACACAAAGAAGCCATTCTGCTTCCAAACATGTAAAAGTAATACTACAATTATGAAGTGCAGTAGTGTGCACACATCCGAAACAAAGCAATGAACAAAGAAATACCACCAATGTGCCAAAACATTATTACTGTTTGAAGAGGAAAAACACTTGTGTAAACTCTGCCAAGTCACTGTTTTGCAATGGTCAGGCCCAGACCTGGACTTCTGGGTGGCAGTAGCTCAAATCCCCATTGCCTAGCACTGCTGAATGTTTTTGTGTCCTTGGGCAAGACACTGTATGAACATATGTGAGTGTTGGTAGTCAGTGAAGTGTGTAAAGAGAGTTATCTCACATCTGAAAATCATGCTTTATTACAGTGATTACAAATCAGCTAAATATACGATAAATACACACATTTATTGATTAAATGAGTGAAGTTAGCATGTTTGGTTTATATCGTAAAATCCTTTGAACTCCTACTGAATCAACACTGAAGTCTTTGGCCACCATTTGCCCCGTACTGTACATTAGCTGCCAGGTGATACATATCCTCATTGAAATATTTGACTGTGCATTGACCACTATGTTAAAGTCCCCATTATAAAGGACCATTGTAAAGATTTTTCACTCTTTCATCCTTGGTTGAATGTTATGGCTCAAAATAAAAACAGTTATTCAGTTCTATGTGTGACAAGGTTATGTAAAGGGGATTTGAAGAAGGGTGAAGTCAGTGGAATGTGTGGAAAACATGTCTTTGTTTGACTGAATTTCAGTGGGAAAATTACGTGAATTTCAAAGCTTCAAGGCCACGCTTTTCACCCATTTAGAACTTTCAGTGCATTTTGAATCAACAAGACCAGAAAAATCATACAACTCGATACTTCATAGCTTCACAAAAGGAGGCCTATTGACACGACATGAAATTTTAAAGCAAAATAATTTTTAAAAGTTAGCTGAAAGCGCTGCTGTTATGTTTTTATATATATATTTTAGAAGCCAGTCCTTGCTATTAAGAAGTTATGAGCCGGAGGAGTTTAAGTAGGGAGGAGTAGGCTAACACTCAAGTAGTGGCTATGAAAAAAGCCAGATGCCCCGTCTGGCCTTGCATGCATGTGTACAATAAGGTTTGTGTATACAACAGGAATTTGAGAATGTAAGTCACCTGCTGGTCAATGTGTATTTTAGAACATATTCATCGAGATATAACTACACTATAAAAGAGCGAAGGAATGAATCCATATAAACAACAAGGCCCCAGCTGTCAACATGCTGCTTGACCATGGACACAGCTGCCAAACACCAAACACAGTAAAACACACTTCAGGGACATATAGGACTCATGTTAAACCCTTAAAGGAACACCACCAAATTTAAACATTATCTCAACGGTGACTCAGCTTTGAATAGAATAAACCAGCCAAACTGTAGAACTTCCCATAAAGAGAAGAAAGAAGAAATGTCTTGACAGTATGACAGTAATTTTGTGTTGGAAGATTAACAGTAAATTTGAAAAGAAAAGCTATAAAAATTACATCTTAAACAGCTTTGTGCAAAAATTATTATTTGCCACAGACAATATGTGTACTAAATATTTATCATTCAAAATCAGAAGTTTTAATACAGAAGTTGTAATTTAGAACATTTCATAATTTCATGTTTTTGTTTTATTTGTTTTTTATAATTGTACTTTCCTCCACAATAAATTGCTGAATACAACATTATGACAAAAAAAAAAATTAAAAAAAAAAAAAAAATCTGTGGGAGCTGGAATTGTACTGCCAACCTGTGGGTCAGTGGATTTGATTGCTCAACTAATGTTTATGTCGAGACTTGAACCACCAACCTTCAGATTAATGGATAAATGAATGCAAATGCATTTACTAAACATTCATTTTGCAGCATTTTACGTGTTACACAATTCAACATCTTTGGGGTTAAAAACTGGAGCATGTTGTGTGAAAGTCCTCTCTGTATCACTCTGGGTGGCAGGGTTAGCAGCTCTGGTGCAGCAGTAAGGTTGACGAGGGTTAAACCTCGCGTCTTTGAACGTAGATTATCCTACAGACTTTCATGTGGACTGTGTGTGGGGGCAGGCTTCCCTCACGTCCGCCCCACTGAAGGTTACAGACAGCTGAAAACAAAAACCTGCCTCCCTTTTCCAATGGTGGAGTTTGACCTGCGTACCTTTACTCTGTGGTACAACCAGTCCTGCCTTCTCCCTCTTAAGTTTTTAGCTATTAATAGTGTTACTTTATTTCTATTCACAGGTCCTATATAATGTAAATGAACTCTTGTGAGCTTTAAGTCATGTTAAAAGGTTGTTACGTCCTCAAAAACTTACCCAGAGTTGTGTTTTGTTTCATTCACACATGCATAATCTTTTATTATTAGTCAGTCAACATTTCCAAAGTTCAAAATGCTGTTTCAATTTGAGATGTCATGAAGCATCAATACTCAAATAAATACCTACTTTTAACCCTTTATTTAGTAGAGACTGAAAATTCCAGGACTGAAATCACCCAAATAATTCTAGTAATGCTTTCCAAGGTAAGAACTCAGCCTAAATATGCAGGATTTGTGTGTAAAACGTGTGTGAATAAAACAAAACACAACTCAAGGTATATTTTTGATGAAGAAACAATATTATAATAGAAATCTAGGGTAACATGGGCCGTGTAAAACTCCTCTCATCTATGGAACAATGCACAAAGGCACATCTGTCCATAAAAGGAGCGAGTTTTTCCGCTGAGATGTTTTTGCTTCCAGCTGAACGGGGCTCACGTCTGCAAGGTGTGTCGGGTCAAAGTTGTGATTTACATTGCAACTATTGTGGGGTCACAAAGTGCAGGCGGGTTACATTCACTCATTGTTGGAAGTACGTCTGGTCGAGCAGGTGTTGTTTCAGACAGAGGGAACACGGCGCACCACGACAGGCCTTGAATTATATACGGCAGGAGGCAGCGCTCAGAGAAATGTGAGACTGGACCTGACTGGAGCTGTCCAGAGCTGTGGCAGTTGACTCTGACCACAAACCATACCCAGGAACTCTGGAGAAAATTGAATTAGCTCATTAAAAGTAAAAAAAAATGGGGGAAAATGTATAGGACTGCAAAATATATCACCAAAATATGGATTGATGATCGATATAGCAAGAAAATTAAGTTCTCCATCGCACACGCACACGCACACGCACACACACACACAAAATATATGTGAAAGTAAAATGGAGACTAGAGTGTCCACTGATTCAGCGGTTGGCGGTTTAAATCCCGCTTTCAACATGATTCCAGCTTGCACAGATGAATGCTGTTGTTGTGTCTTTGGGCAAGACGCTAAACCCATTTCTATGAGTTAAGTGTATAAATGTGTGAATGGGTGAGTGGCAGTATATAAAAATGTGAGCGCATTTAACATTTTAAAAAGCCACATTTTATTAATTATTTTCCTTAATGCCTTGAGCTGTGTTTTGGTCTTGGTTTAGTTTTTCTTCTTTAGTTTTTATTTTGACTAGTGAATTATGACATGCATATATATATTTGTTTTAACTCAAGTAAACTTATTATATAATATTCGTATCATTTATATTCAATAAGGACACATCTTTTTCCTCATATTATGTTGCTCTACTTTTTATGTTCACTGTGACTTTCGGCACAAATGAGTTCATATTGTATAATCGGACCTCCACCAATCATTTCGTACTCTATATCATCATCAATAATCATATGAGATGTATTATTTGAGATCTGATATGTACATATATACTGCAACTAATTGATCCTTTGCACACCATAAAACCCGTCCCTTTATTCTGAAACAGTTTTCCTTTTCTGATTATATGCACTGCAAGTGTCTGATGTTTTGGGGAGAGGGGGGGGGGTCAGGTAGATTCTGTATAAAACATGAAAGCCATAAATACAAAGTAAACAAAAGCATCTCTGTGTCAATGAAAAATTCTCCATTAAGAAGATGTGAAAGCCTTGTTCAAAAGCTTCGATGTCTGACAGGGCTAATGAGGGGAGTCAAGAAATACAGTCAAAGAAGTAACATACGTGCTTTGCTGTCTGTCAAGTTTCATCAGTGAACAAGGAAAACAGGAAGCAAAAGACATTTTAGCATCATTTACATATTACAGTGGTCCTATTTATTTGATGACTGTATACAGAGATCATGCACTGACTTTACTGACAGATACACGTAGCATAACAGAGTCAATGTGTCTTTTTGCTTTTTATTGATTTATTTTGTGCATGAAGTGAAGTTTTTTCACACTATTTATTCCACACAGATACTCTGAAACATGGAGAGAATAGAGTGATTGAAATCTGACTGTATCAGTCAGTGATTCTGAGCATAATCTCCAGTGTCCCTGTTGTTTAGCTCACTATTAACTGATTTTTTTTGTTTAGATGTCAGTTATAAACTAAAGTTGTCGACTTTTGTCTTTGTTATTAAGCTGTAGCTGCTCTTTTATATTTTAGATGAGTTATGACCTTTTATAAAACATATCATTAATTACCATTGACACTCATACTTGCCACTCACTATTAAAGTTCCAAAGGTTGTGATGTCGTCTGTATAACCTTTATGACATCTTCACAACTGTTCAGTCAGACTCAAAAGAGATTGGGATCATACTTCACAGCAAAACCATTTTGGGGGAATATGGCATGTTTGTTGTCAGCAGGTGACAACATTAATAGAAAATATTCTTAGACTAACCAAAACAATATTACTGAATGTGCAATCAAACTTCACATAGTGACTGCACATCCCCTTGGCCTAATAGAGACAGTGAAGGGCTTGGATGTACAGACTGACCTGAAGGTTCCTTCTGGTGGATCATTTGTAGTTACACCTAGTCTCTTATTTATTTATATGTTCAGTGGCTGTCTGTGCTTATGTTGCTGTGTTGTCTTTTTTCTTTGTGTTAAAGCATGACCCCCTGTCCCAAGATAAATTTCTCTCATAGAAGATAATAAAGGATCACATTTTTCTTATCTTAAAAAGGAAACAAATGATAAAATATGTCATTCTAGTGCTAGACTGTTCTTGTGTCTACAAAAGTTTTGGTTGGTATTTTAGCGCCAAAGTGAGAAAACACTGCACAGTATTTAGTCAAATTCTTCTGGTAAACAATATGCTAAATAAATAAACCTAAATATACATTATAACATAGCAGACAGAATTACAGAAATGCCTTTATCTGATATCTGACTCTCAGTGTAACCAGTTTCATCAAAAGCACATTCCGCCTGTCTCTGGGCTGTAAAATCCTTCATCCCTGAATCGTCTCCACTGTTGCTCTAGCTGGACTTGTCATCACATCGTACGGACTCTGATTGATATTCCTGTGGAGAAGCTGCCAGCTCGTTTGGCATCTGCAGCCGCTCCTTCCTGCAAAGTACAGAATCCTCATGGCACTGTCAAGACATCCACAGAGCTCAACCTGATTGTCCTTAAAAATGTACTGCACATTCTCCAGTGTTGGACATGCTGCTGCTTAAATTATCATGTTGCTTTTTTTTTTCTACACATTTTTCTCATGGTTTCCCTGAGCTCTGGAATCTTCCACCATTTAAAAAAGTCATGGACCAAGCGGAGTAGAGTTTAGTTAATTTGATCTTAATTTACACTTTGTTGCATCTACCCTAGGTTAGATGCATTTCCCTGTTAATGGTTCAATTGTGCATTATCAGGCTTTCAAATGATGTTTGCGAACTTGAGCTTTGACATTATTTGTAAATTGAAAAGATGAGTTTGTTAGAAGTGATATCATAAAAAAATGCTATCAGTGTGAATAAACGCCTATTTGAATGGTGACATTTGGCCTTGTGGAGCACATCCTGGTACAGCTCATGTTTTATTGAAACCAGAGGAGCTGCTTAGTGTGGTCAGTCACAGGTGCAGGGGAGCGACAGCACACTGCTGGGCCGTGACAACTGTCAGAGAAGTGAAGGCTCAGGCAGCATGGAGGATGGCCTGTTGAGTCAAGCAGGAAATGTCTTTTTTCTTCGTTCTTTCCAGATGAAGAAGCAGACTGGGTGCAGTGCATAGGGAGCACTAGAAGCAAAGGCTGGTCTCAGGCGGTCACACTCACTGCCCAAACCTCACAGTCCCACAGGAGCCTCTGACAACAGCAGCTCAGAGCAGACAGCAACAGGTGCCACATGCCCAGCAACAAGTTCACAAAACTGACCAGGTGTTGTGGAATGGCTGGTTGACAAGCTTATGTTTGAATACCAGATGTGATTAGTGTAGCATGAAAATAACAGCAGTTATTAGAACTTACCTGCACGATAAAAGAAAAAAAAAGAGTTAAACATTTCCACAAAGTGCGAGACTTTGATGTTATATGGCTGCCTTGTTAGCATTCCTCCATGTGAGAGGACTGGTGTCCTCTGATCTGCCTGATCCACTTCTAACCCCACACATAAAGATGAAACAACCCAACC
>KN491863.1:37275-54381 GCA_000787155.1 Scartelaos histophorus
AAAATTTACAGCGCAAATGCCCCTCATACCAGACACTCTGACTTTGAAAATGGCCTTTGCCTTTAAACCACCGACAGCTCCTTAATTGAGCTACCAGTCGTGTTTCCCCTGAGCATGTGCTGGCCGGTGTGAGGAGGCGGAGGTGGTGCTAGACTTGGCCTATTGTTGATCCTTGTGTGTGTGTGTGTGTGTGTGTGTGTGTGTGTGTGTGTGTGTGTGTGTGTGTAAATGTGTGAGTGTGTATGTGCAGACTGGCCCACACACGCTGCTGGCTTTGGAGCTGCTTGTGTGGGGATCAAACGCCTGGCTGTACACACACATAGTTGATTAGTAAAGGGCCGTTCACAATAGCGGCTGGAATGGCTGGACAGATGGACTTTTACTATTCTAATGCTCGCGGTAATGCAGGGAGCTGTAGTGTTATGAGCTTTCCTGGTTTGGTAATAGCATAATGTTTGTGGTGGTTAAATTCTGAAAAAGGTTATAAATAGGGAACATGAGAAATTGTGCAATTTGGAGCAAGTTAAAAATCAAGTCTTGGAGCAAACTGATATAGCAGTCATTTCATTTCCATGTGTCTGGATTATTAAAAACAGTAATAATTAATAATTGTCAAAAACACTGGTCTTCAATCAGCCTATACAAGTTTAAATAAATAAAAGCATTATATTTCAGTAACTTTTTCAAAGATTCTTGACATTGCATTAGTCAATTATTATGGTGCACATTCGTTCAAACCAGGCAAGGTGGATGAATTGTCTTGCCTTAGGACACAACAACACTATGTACTACAACCAGTGATATTGCAGCATCACCAATACACTTTGGTAAATGGTCATGGACAAGGACAGGTAAATGAAAAGCCTTGACCAACAACATAATTGCAGTATTGTTTTCAGTATTTTTATTGTTGTAGGACCAAAGGCTCCATTCATATTTAAAATGAACTACTCTGTGTGTCTTTATAGCACCATCAACAACATACAGAGAGTTTCATTATTGTTTTAATATTTCCCAATTCTCCTTATGGAAACTGGACTGTTTTTTCTTTGTTACTGCAAGTCCCTGGTTTTGCTAATGCTTCATTTGAAAACCAATTAGCTACCCCCTTAGATTCAATTACCAAAGTGAAAGGATAGGACTATCTTGCCTCACCAATAATCGCTAAATAATTGTATTTGCCCAGCTTGCCACTGGCTCTTTCAACCAACATCTATGGCCACGACTGGACTTCAAGCTGATCTTATCGCTCCCAGATAAATGAAATAACTGTTGAATTGCTATCTTAAATGGGAACAGACAAAATACTTGCTTTGAAACGTTCTCTATATTTTGACTGCGTAATGGGCAGGGGTCCGGGTGTGTGGGCGGCACGGAGTGTTTAAATGCGAGTACATGCGTGTGACAGAGAAAGGCTCTTACATTTCAGACGCTTGAATCTGGAAAACATCAGCGCTCACTGGTGCTTTTGACGATGTGTGTCTACAACATGAGGACTGCCCCTAAACGGTCCGAGACGGTAAAGAAATACGCTCCTAATGAGGTTAAAACTGAGGAGAAATTATATGCTCAGACATTACAACTGTGTATTTCCTGATTGCTTCAACAGTCTCATTAGACTGTGCTGTTTTAAATATTTGAGGTTTTTGAACATTAAAGAAAGGGATAATTATGTAAAAATATACATAAACACATATCCATTAGGGGTTTGGCCCAAAAAAGGAAGATAAAGTGAAATGTCATTTCCAGGGATAGAATAGACTGCCCTTATAAAGATTCTAGTTTGTTCTGAAACATGTGCACACAAAATAAATCATAAAAGGTGCTCTATGTACTATATTTTTGTCTCTGTGGAAATGTTATTGCGTTGCCAGGAATGTTCATCTATTTCCATGGTGAGGCCTTCAAAGTTACAGATCAGATTTGTAGAGAAGTAGCCACGTTTCCAGTAAGAATACAGAATTTTCAAGGTATGTTTATACAATCAGACACCTTTAATTGAACAAAAATTGCAAAAGTTTAATACAATATATTCCAGGTAACGCAATAACATCTCCAGACATTGGAAGCATAGAAAGTAGCAGCATTTTCTGATATGTTCTATTCAAGTCAAGAAAAGACCGTACACTTCTTGCTATGTTTTCTTAAAGTCTTCTATTACGCTAACCTAATTTATTGGCCTTATGCATAATTGAATACATTTGAAAGCGGTACTCTTTGACCTGCTGTAATCCAACACGCTGACCATACATTCAGAGTGGACAAATGAACACAGTTTTATTTGTAATGGCCGCGGACCACCAGCTAAGCTCTTAAAAGCATCCCACCTCCCTCCTGTTATCGCTAACTGCTACCATGTTGGCTGCTGATTACGATTTCATTGGGTTTTCCTTTAGCCTCCTATACGTTCACACAAGGTAAGTCTAGCTGTGGCCCCTGTGGCTTAGTGACCTGCAAACAGTGCTCACTTCCTACACAGGCTGGGGCAGTGTTGAAGCAGCATAAATCACCTTTCCTACTGCACTTCAGTTACACTTCTCTTGTCACCAGTCAGACCCCAGACGATTTCAAGGCTAATTGCTTCCGACATAAACACGCAGTTACCGTATTGATATGTGGTTTGGGGAGTTCAATTATGCACGAGCTACACTTGAACCAGAGAACCTGAGAACAGGAGGTAGGCGTCGGAAAGGGAAATACCCAAAGTATTACTGAATACACACAACATTAACCTACATTGCCTTAATCACCTTGTTTCATGTGATCTATGAAAATTAGGCGAGCAGTTTTAAGGCAAATTAAAGCTGTTTTATTTCATTACTATGCAGATTTCTTGTCACATTTGCATAACAGAAAAGCAGAGTGCATACCGACAACATCTGTTGGGCATTGCGTGCTTTGAGCACATTCACAAACGTTAACCTATATGGAAATTGATGTCAAAATTTCAAGATCTTGATTACATTTTGGATTCAAAATAAAAGCAGAATTGCAAATTGTGAGTGAATAGCAGGTTTACTGTGTGGACCTGTGATCCCTGTGGAAGTTAATGAGGCTTTTGAATGCATACAAAATAAAGGTGGGAACATACATGAAGTGTAAAATGACCTATTCTTTACATTGGACAAGGAGAAGTAATTCTTTGCAGGCCTAACAACACAAACTTTACATGTCACATCAGTGGGGGTGATGATTAAGTCGTGTAAACAGTTTGAAGGGCTTGGGGGATTTCACAATGCTTTGGTGTGTTTTCTAGAAGATGTGTTGAAATGTACAATGTACCTATCCCAATGGGGGGAAATCAGGAGTGCTGACAGATGCAAAAGAAGCATCCATCTTTATTAGGTCCCCAGTTTACGTTCAAGGACTTCCTTGTCCTTGGAAAGTAAACTGAAGCTGACAATAGCAGCTGTGAGGGAAAAATAGTTAAATATTAATTATTTATCAAGTTAAAACATTTAGAACAGTTTTGAGACAGGGCAGTATAGGTGAATGTTTAAAAGTAACTTGTTCCACATGTTCCACATGTTCCACAGTGTTATTATAAACTTGTCTAAATCCATGGGACAATATGCAACGCTACAAACACAATGCCTGTTTCTCAATATTCTGAGGGGAAGGGATGTATTAAAAGCAAAATAGATAGGTTCACTTTACATTCCAGACAGAGGCCTGACATTCTCATGGAGAAGCAGCTGGTTGAACCTCCATCAGAAATGGTACATTGTGCATCTTTAAGGCCTCCCATGTGGACTCCAAGCCTGGGCTTGTAGCATGGACAAATTATCAATTAGTTAGCCACTTCAGAAAGAAAGTCTTAGTGTAAAATAAATAACAATCTTTATTGGACATAAAATGAAGCATAAAGTATAAATTATTAAGTATAAGGCATACAAATAATTGGTAGATTTTCTAGGCAAACCATAAGGAGTGCATCCAATGGAAGAAGAAGTAAAGATCCTTTAAGTCTCCGTCATTAAATCAGTGTTGGTTTATTTGTGTAAGACGATGGTGCTCAGGAGGAGAACAGGGGTGGTCCTGGTTAGAATTATAACTGGAATTTACCCCATGATGGACAGGTTTGGGGAGAAAGAAAAGAAAAAGCCCTCAAGTAAATAAAGACAAATGTACGGACAGTGTAGGATTCCATATGGGGTGGCGTGTGGACAGATCAGCCAATGACATGTTTAAGGAAGACTATTTGGATGATGTTATAGTGTGAATTGATTTAGCGGTGAGGGAGTGAAGGCCTGTCGGGGGCACATGGGGCAACCTCCCTTGAGCTTTCTATGGGGAGCGTTTAGCAGCTGTGTTTTGGACTCCCCTAAATACAGACGTTGTCCTATACGTGCTCCTCAACCCCCTCTTTTTAGCGATTCGTCCAGTTTTAGCTTTCCCTTCCTATGCACCGACAAAGGGTCAAGGGTGGCTGTCGTGAAGTGGGTGTCCCACACTAGAGCAGTCATTTAGTCCAAAAAACATGCCGACCACCCCTTTCCTGTCCAGCATTAGCCCAGACAGGATCTCATCTCACACAACTGCTAAAGCTGCCTCTAAAGTGTCAAAGCTTGACTTGCTTTAATGCCCCTGGGTCCACTGCAGACTATTCAGCTATGCTTACCACTCAATTATGTTCCTGTCCCCGTCTCCTCCCCACCAAAGCCCTGTTCAAGAGCTCTTTGTGGTGAGACTGACTGGGTCCTGTTTCTCACTGCACTCTACAGGCCCCAAATATTTGAACATTTTGAGATAACACTTCTTGGGATTGTTTTAGACAAAAGATGGAGCCAAGATAGGAATTCTACTAAACATAACCAAGATAGAAGATATGTACAACACTGCAAGTTTGCTCATTTACCTTCAAGTCAAAATGTTGTTTCTAGCAATAATAAAGTCTATGAAGGAGAATCTGTTCATCATCATTATGTCAATCTAGAACAACCTGAACTGTTTGAACCTGTTTAAAAGTTTAAAGTTGCAATAAGGACGATCGTGCAGCAAAACCTATAAGCAAAAACTGTATGTAGAATTATCAGCCTGTAAAAAAACTAAAAAGATAAAAACAAATATAACATAGGAAACTTTAAAACAATTCTGTATATATATATTTTTTGTTTTTACAAAATTTGATGGAAAACGTGATGTCGACAAACATCCTGGACTCGTTTATACCAAACTCCACACAACAATTCAACCTTATAATAGATAACCCTATGTCCTATCAATCATTATATCATCTTTGCACAGTTTTTCCTTATGATATGTATATTTGTTTTTTTTTATTTTACAGATACATTGATATAATTATGCCCCATCTGACACCAGTCTCTTATTTTTGCTACTTATTTCGAATGTATTATTACCATTTATATTTTTGCTCTTTGTTCTTATAATATACTGTTGTGTGTGAGCTACTGTGTCCAAATAATTTCTCTTGAGGATCAATAAAATTTGTCTAAGTCTAAATACACTAAAAGACTGTTTCCCAATCAGAACTGAAGCACAACAGTCCTTAAAACAATTACCAGACACTGGGATAACACTAGACGGCAACTCCATTTATTTGTAACCCCTTTGATTCTACTCCAGACCACTGAGCTTGAGAAAGGTCAAGGGTCAGAGCGGGAAAAGTACCAATGGCTCTCAGATGGATTAGCACTAAGTGATCCAGACTCTGCTGCATAAACTCTACACTTAAGAGGTCATTTTCACCAGGTTAGCTAACGTCCACCCTGTACTTCACTTTAGCATTAGCCTGGACCAGCACATAACATTCAGAGCGGTCTGGACTATATTATCATATATATTAGTGTTGAATAAACTCTAAGACAAATTGGAAATCTTTGCGCAGAGGTGCCAAGTTCTTATTACTCCAGAGCGTATGTGAAAATAGAGTTGGCCGGCTCAGTGCTCTTAAAGTGATATTAAGTGTAATTCGTCATCAGCGGTGTATCTTCCAGGAAAAAGGACATGATAAGAGAAGGACTGCTTATCGGAAACCAAACACTGCACACATCTATAACTGCCAGAAACTCAACAAAAGCTAGAATGGATGACAATACTGGATACCACTTTGGAAATGACCCTTTTAGTGAACTTCAAGACACTTAAATGATTAACTGTGAGTGACAATTATAGAAAATGTGATGCAGAAAAAGTTATTTTTGTGAACCAAGAAGGCCTTCTCTGTCATTATGTATTATGCTTTCTAATGAAAACCATGTGCAAACTGTTACAGAAGCCATTCATAACCGCAAGTGCCCACCATCAGTGTGGTTTAGGTGAAAACAGTAAGACATCCAGAGAGAGTCTACTATGTTTTAAACCAAGAAATACTAATATTTTCCATACAGATAGAGAAATGAATATAATTCAATTGGCAAGTCCTGTCTTTTGCAATAAGGGACTTTTTACTTCAGTCGGAGTGCCACGCATTTTTCTTTTTTTGTTGCTAAAAAAGGAAAAAAAAAGTAGAATTTTAAACATATATTTTGGAAAAGAAAGGTTTTAATGCCCTAGCCAAATTGGGTAATTTAAAAAGTGAAAAGTACTGCCTTCTTTGTTTTGGCTTTATAAACACTGGTTCTTATAATTGCCTTTATTTGCTACAACTTTGGACTATTTTCTCTGGCAAATAACTGTTCCCACTAATTACTCCTTATTAAACAACATTTTACCATTTCCCAAAACTACAGAATTCTTTTAGCATAACTCCACTTGCCATTTCCCCTCCTCAGGGCTTATACAGCAAATAATGTATTTTCATTGCATTAGGTTTTCTCCATTTGACACTCTGGGACTTGGACTAAACCAATTTCTGCAACATCACAATCACTTTAGTTTGTGTGTGTGACTGTAAGTGATGACCTAACTTTTTCAGTGCAAATAACGTTGCCTCTCACAGACTGAAGGTCAAGGAGCAGTCACTTTATTTTCTTTTATAAATTTAAAGTAAAAGTGTTTTGGCACATTTTTATAACTTTGAAGTATTTATCATAACAGAAAAAAATGAACGGACACCTGAAAACCTGTACATGTTATTATCAGACTGTAATATATGACCAAAGTATTTATCCATTAAGTACTATCCTACATTTAAGTTGTCCTGACCAAGTCCAGCTTAAGATCTGAAGATGAGCCCAGTTCAGCGCCCACTGTTCCTGACATATTGCCAAAGCAGCAATGAAGAATGGGTCAAATGCAGAGGTCAAATTTCCCTACGAGGACAATAAAGTGCTCACTGGTCATCACTGAATCTCCTTGAGTTCAGATGGGCATGATTTCCAGGTGGATTAGCCAATCAGAGACACGGTCATACATGATTCGTCTATATCCAAACAAATATGGCTGCTGGCAAGGAAAAAAGGGAAAAATACATCACAAGGGATTAAAAATCATTGAGGGTTTTTTTTCAATGGGCAAGGCACAGAACTCTCTTGGTCACTTCAAAATTTCTCACAAAATTGTTGCAAAATTGACCAATGAGCTCCTTTGTTCCACTTGCGTCACTGAAAAAAAAAAATCAAATTTGATTGCATAGTTGTATTTGTTCCCCACTCCCTTTGTCGAGCCTCGAGCCAGGATCAAACCATTTCCCTCTGTATAAAAAATACAGAGAACTATCACATATTCTGTACTTGTCAGGCAAATGAAGTGTACCTTAAGTGTACCTGGAGGAGTAATTAAAAGTGTATGGTGTGAATTTTTACTCCCTTATCTTCTGGCTTAACATCAAATCACTTCATATTTCCATTTGCCTGTTCAAGTTACCTTTGCTAACCTCATTTTGCCTTTCTTGAAATATGTTCCATTGACACCCACCTCTGTAATGAAACGCACTCACACAAGAGCGTGTTTTCAACTATCTCTTATCATGAGCTTATTGTTCTTTATGCAGTGATTTTCTGAGGCGCCTGTCCTCTCTGCACCTTCTCTCACATTTGGAGCTCATTATTAACTCTAATGCAGAACACACAAGAAACGGCTGGAGGCTGGGGTGTAGTCTGCGTTTGATAAAAGTCCCCAAACGCCAACACACTTTCGCAACATAATTAGGTAAATAAGACCCCCTGTGCAACTCTCTGTGGTTCAAACAAGCTATACAAAAACAAAAATAATACAAAACTACATACATGATAATTAGGACTACATATATTCTGGCGTGACAAACATAGGACCAAAATGCTTCTGACAAACATGCATGACCCTCCACAATATATACTAATATATACGACACAATATTTACTCGACAACATAAAGAGTAATGGAATTTTTCTAATTACCACCAGTAATTAGTCCTGCCTTTGGTATCACAATATACACACAGCACTGGGTGAGAGTATTGACCCTAAACTACAGTGGGTGAGTAAATTTAGGTATCTTTACAACAGAATATTTAAAGAAGTCTTTAGGGGTATTTTTCAGAATGACTAACCATTTAGTATAGGCCATGAATAGAATTGTTTGCAGAGAATTTTCCAATACCACAAAATACTGCAAGATGTTCTACTGTCATCACCTGATGACATAGCCAAAACCAAACGAGCGTGTTTCCCCCATGTGATGGTAATTAACACTGGTCCTCATGCTAATCTCACTGCTAATAAGAATGATTGCTGCCCACTGTTACCAAACAAACACAAGTGATGCCAGGAAAAACTGGCTCCAATCCACCGCTCTGGAGACTGTCTCTCTGCTCACTGTCAGAGCCCCCCAGCTGGGTACTACACAAGGAACTTCTCTTTCTTCTCTACATTTCTGCACATGTAGCAAAGAAAGTTAGTTTCAAAAGGTAAACATTTTACTTTGCTTTGAGACATTCTTCTTTTTTGCTCAAAGGGGTGCTTAGGTTTAAGGACTGACAGAGAACCTTTGGGTGCTCATGAACAGGATGTGGTTAGCTCTTAGCTTGCGCAGGTAAACCATTTATTCCCATTAGTACTGATGGTGAATACTGCTGCTATACTTTTGGCTGTCAGGACTGCAGGTGTAGGTCTGTAGATCTGTAGGTCTGTGTGATGGAGCAGTGAGTCTGACAATCGAGTCAAAGGCATCGGCCCCACTCTGAAAACAGCCACTAATTGGCTGAGCTCACATGTTGTGAGCTGGATTTTCACACCTCAAAGAAGAGAAGATTACATGCACTCATGAAAGACATCGTCTGACTGAAAACTGGTCAGATGAGCTGTGGTTGGCTCTGATATAAAAATGTAGATACAATACTTGAGTCATTATTATAGCATCAAGTGTCTGGGGCCCACTGTACTGAAGCAATGAGTAAACTTCTTTGATTTTCTATTGAAATTTGTTGGGTGTATCTTAAAAACCTAATAAATAACAACAATAACATTAACAATTCTAAGCCTATTAAAAGCATTGCATGCATGTGTCGAAGTCCTGTTTCAAAATATCTAAAAAAAAATATATTATGAATACATTAAGTGAGTGAAAAGACTGTAGCGCATGCATTCAAATTAAGAATGAAAAGCTCTGTCATGTGATAAAACATTTCAGACAGTTAACTTGAGGTTGTTTGATTGCTTGTTTATTTCACTGAGAGGCTGCAACTTGACATAAGACCAGTCAATTAAACTTCCCTTTTAGATTTTAATTAATTTTCATGGCTCTGTCTGCCCCAGTGTTGAGTCCCCACAGTGCTACTAAATCTTGTGCCGGCGTTCAGGTTCTTGTTCAACATGTGCCTCACACATTTTGACTGCTAATCCTATCGGCCCTCCCTGCACTATAACTTTCCTACCAGCAATTAACTCATCTCCACTTGGGGAAAACACAACTGGCATCACTACAAAGGCCGGGGGTGATATATGGCGGCCTTTCAGTTTAAAAAAGAAGCAACTAATCACCCAAAGATGTGATGCACGCTCCACATTAAAGGCACTTTCTGCAGCAGCAGCGAGGGGAAGAGAAAGTCTGATAAAAGTTCTGATAATGTCATGTGTAATGCATCAGTGGAAAAGTGTGAAACTATTTTGGTTTGACATAATTTGTAATTATGAAGGAAAAGCTATTTTTAAAGTGCACTGTGTACTGCTTGTCTCCGTGGAGTTGATATTATTTGGCTTGCATATTCCACTTTAAAGCATTTCGATTTAGCAGGGGACTCCATCAAGCCATGTTACAGGTCTGATCTGTGAAGAGGCGAGCCTGACCACAATAAAAATACATGTTTTACATACATACATGTTTTTGTTGTTGTTTTTTTTTTTTAATAAAACATCTCTCATTGAATAATACTGTGGAACCATAGACTGTAGGGAGGTGACGTCACCTCTAGTCAAAGGAAGCTCATCGAGGCTAGCAGTTGTAGGAGTGAATTTGGAGTTGATTTCCATATCAACACCTTCCTAAAATAATCGTATAAGTCATTTTTTTCAGGAAACACAAAAAACTCCCCCCAAAATTTAAATTATGGCATTTTGTTGCCTAAGTAAACTTGGGAAGGTGATGATATTTGAAATTCTGACCACGAGTATCAGGCTGTTGAAGGTAGCACCCACTCCTGTCCACACCACAGGTTTAGCAGAGACGGGCTCTTAGCAAAGCTGTCAATCAAACCTGTTGCTAACATCAGCAGGAGCAACTTCAGGGAAAGAAACTCACCTGCACCTGATTTGTCTGTTATTATCTAGCAAAATAAAAACACCAATATCAGGTAGAGCAGGTTAATATGAAAATGTTTAAACCAAAATGACGAGTTGACAGCAGCAGTTGGAGCTAGAGTCCATGGAGCCGGAACCACGCCCATGTGCACTTTTGATTAACATTTGTAAGTCCCTCCTTTGTCTATAAGAACAATGTAAATTTCAAGTGAAACAGCACGGAGTCCCTCACTAGTTTGACTGTTTGCTCGGTTGTCACTTAGTTTGACTTCGTTTCCACAGAGGACAGAGCAGGGGTGAGCAGGATTGATTACACAGGAACATCAAATATTGGGGGCCCTAATCTCGTGGTCTATCTGAAGTCATGCATCTTCATCTATCATCCACGTGAAGGCTCAGGAGCAGAGCAGGAGCCAGACAGGATAAACTTCTCCACACACGTGCCTTCGAGATAGAGCACCCGAGCATTCATCAACCTGTCTGAGCGTGATCTCTGGCCTGCTCAGCTTAACTCTATAAAAATCTGTGAAATTAGTTTGTGATAGACCTTGAATGAAATTATTGGTGCACATTTTAAAGAAAAAACTAAAGAAAATCACATGAAAAACTCTACTTAAGTATTAAAGTATCAATTTCAGTATCAATAAGTAAAAGTTTATTGCACTTATATTGAGGTCTGATAATGCTTCAGTGCAGTGATTTACCTCTCAGTCCAGTTTAAATCTAGTAAAGTAAAATATATCCACTTAAAAATGTACATTACTTTGTTACATTCCACTACATATTAGTTAATCAACACACAACAGACAGAATATAACAGAATTTGACCTCTAATATTTATTTCTCTACTTCCAACGCAGTTCACATACACTAAAAGCCTAAAAAAGTTTTCTGGTTTGCAAAATATTATACGTTTTGACTGAAGTTGTTGCTTGTACATGCGCTTTCTTCTTGGGAATGACGTCCCACAAACATATGTTTTATATCCACGAGCATACGATTCACTGGCTTACATTTGTCCCTTTATCTGGTTGGCTAATTACTACAATCAAGTCAATTATGGACAATGGGATAAAGTTTCAAATGGAAATACATTTGGTGCAGACATTTGGCAGGGAAGTTTGGGTTTGGCAAATGCTCAGGAAATGGTAAACAAAAACATGCTGGCAGCGCATCACAAGTTTGATCACAGCAACAAACGAGGACTTAAACTTCCATTTTTTGGCGTTTTGTTTTACAGTGTCATCATCTGCATATTAGAAATGTTCAAATATGTTATGAAATCAAATAGCAGCACAATCTGAGCCATATTGTTTGTCTATCTGTTGAGGAATACACTGCCTGATGCAGTTTGGACTAAACAGATGCTAAGAATCAGTTGTCTTGGCATAATTTGACCCGTGTTGGTGAAACTGAAATTATGGAGTCCATCACTGGCAGAGCTGTTTGCTTTGTCATCTCAAAGATAGTTCTGTGAAAAGAATTACTATATCCACTAATCGTTTAATACAGAATAGATAGGAACAATAATTTTTGAGGGTCATTATTTATTCTGAGGAGTTTTTCTTAGTTCTAGTGGGAAGTTTTGGTTATTTCTCTGTATTACAATTACATTTGAGCTATTGACAGCAACGAAATACAGTTGCATTCTGTTATGTATTTATGGCAGTTCATATTTTTTTTAAATTCTGTACATTTAGAATACTTCTTGGGGGCTGATACTGCTTTACGGTTTGGTTTCAGTATTATCATTCAATATATATTGTTTATCATCTAATGCATCGCACTTGTAAATGTGTTATGGTGACAGGCCTATTCAAGGACAATTTGCATTCAACTTTTTCCAATTTTGCATCCCATACTCTTGCAGATGAGCTGGTGGTGACATTACAAGCTTTTGATTTGTCAGTGACTTGATCTTGATACTTTGATAGATGTACAGCTTTTAGTAGAAATGTAAAGCAGAAGTTTGAAGCTCTTTAAACGTGGCTACTTCTATTACAACAGTTTTCTATGCGCTACGGTGGCCCCGGAGAGCAGGACTTCTAGCCGCTGTTATCTCCAACTAGAGTGAGACATCATCTGCTTTCGAGACACTGGTCCATCAAACTGCGAGGCAATTACAGCCAGAGCACAGGGGTCAGGGAGTGGACTGGATCAGCTTATCAGATGGACACGACTCCAGGAACAGCTGAGGCAACCACGGCTATTCTACCATTCTCATGGCCAGTCGGGAGAGTCTGATGCAAAGAGGGGGTCAAAGGTCACCAATTGGAGTTTTATTCCGCATATCTCTTAAATAGAGGATCTGTTAAATTTTTCAAACTCGGCCAAAGAAGTCAGAAGGGCGCAGACAAATAGGAATAACTTTAGAACAAAGCGGAGTGCTCCAAAACTGTCGGCTCTGTGTCCATTAACATTCCCCAGCAGCGGGCTTTTTAATAGCACTTGTTTTAATGCGCTATGTAAATGTCTTTTAGCAATTTCATTTTCATTTTTACCTCATACTAAAAGGTGATGTTTTTGCAGCAGCTTGTTTATAGATTTGTTAGTCTGTTTGCAAAATAACCAGGGAAGACAATTAATTTCTATTGTGAAAATAAAAAAACACAAAATACACACTGTAATTAGAATAATGATTTCTTATTTTCAACCTTGTGCAAGTGAGTGCAGCCAATTAAAGCCAGGAAAATACTAGAGGGTGAGGTCAGAAAAGGCATCGAATACAAAACCAATGCTCTATCGCTGAATGAATGCATCTAAAAATGTAAAAATGTATATGCATATGTAAAAGTTTGGTCAGGAATGTTCCACAGTCTGCCTTTAAACCTATCTATCACCAACAGTTGACTGACTAGGCCAAGTTACAGGTCAGATCTGTGGAGATATGGGCCACTCATGGTAAAAATGCATGTAATTGAATAAAGTCAAGAACACATGGATCATTCCAGGCAAAGCTACAACATATTCACGGAGACAAGCAGGTGGCAGACTAACAGCAAAAAAAGTTACTCAGAGTTATAAAGGTTTGATAGCTGTTGCAATACACCTTTCATAGAATTTCTGAAAGTTTTTAAAATGGAAAAAGTATTTTTAATAACTTGTCCACATGCACACCGATATCTTGTAAAGTGCCAACTCAGTTCCAAATCAGGAAATGACAATTACCCCGAAGCTGTTGTTTAAAGTTAATAATGCATTACTTGTGGCAGATGAACTAAAAGCATTGTGGACAATCTTAATTTATACATTTTCTTTGCTAGGCCTTTATGGAAAAAATGGTTCAGGAGTTTAACAAGAGTAGTGAAGAGAGTGCTCTGTCTAATAAACCAGCAGCTGGCCACCTCCTGATGACGCTCACAGACACAATTCAAATGGCCCTGGTTTCATTGGGGCAGTATACAGCAGCACACTGGAAATGAATGCAGCCAGTGAAACGTGATAGGCAGCCACTGCACCTGAGCACCAAGATGGATGATCCGTTTTTTTGTCTCATAACATCTCCTCCATCCACTTAAGGCTCCTCTTTTACTAGACTTGAATCTGTATGACTTTCTGTATGGTATATGATTTGAAACACACTCTTCTCATAAAAGTGCAGCATCAAACCAAACTATTTCTGTCCCTTTGAAGATATGATCCTTTCCATCTGTAGCTAAGTCCCTCTAAAAAGTCTGTCTTTACCCCATCACTTTGTCTGCACTTGATAATGCCATAAGAACGCAAACTTGAAACATGCTTTGTTCATTGCTTGGCTGTATGTAATGTGCAACGTAATCTCAATCTACCAAAAGTACCCATTTATCCTAAATGGTCAGAAACGCTGCAGCCTGCATTCATTATGCTAATGTGGATAAATGCTAGGGGCTAATGTTTGGTGCATATTTGGAGTCAGGCTAAACAATCTCCTACCTCCATTCCCCTGCCAGATTAATTGGTGTAATTGCATTCTGTTAGTTGCTTAAGGTAGAAGACAGACCGCCTGACAGCGCTGGCGTGGCAGCCAAAAGCATTTGGCGCGCCACATAGCAACTGCTGTGACAAGATGACAAGACAAGCACTCTGGGTAATTTAACATGGTTCAGAAGGACCATGCATCCATTCAAATCAGTGAGCGCTGTACCAAGTTCAGTAAGGCTGTGAGGAACTCTGCTTCATGACTTTGTTGAGACAATATGTCAGTTATAGAAGAGTGGTCCCCATTAAGGGCTCAGCACTTCCTTTATAACTGATCCAGTGCTGCAGTGCCATTCTATCAGCAAATAGCAGACTTTACAGGACCCCATCGACATATATGGGACACGCCACAGAGTCAGAACTCTGGAGTCCAGTGATGACCTCACCACCGGAGCCTGGGATTGGCTACCACAGATGACCCCTGGCTATACATAAAACGTAGCAGGAAATAACCTAATAACAATTTCAGTCATTCATAGCTTTTACAAGAAGCATGATGGAAAGCTATCCAGCTGACCAAGGGTAATGGCACAGGAATCAATGATTCTGCATTTGAGTGGAATATAGGGTCAATCTAAAAATTGCTTTTTAATGGTCTTTGAAAAAAGTGTACACTTTTATATTTAATCAAAGGATCTTAAGATGTATTTAAGGCGCAATTTAAAAAAAAAAAAAAAAAGCATCATATTAAAGTACAGTTTTACTCCTAACAATTTTCAAATTGTTACTCAGTAAAAAGTTTTGGTTTTCTAAATGTGTGGCCAGAATTTTCAAGTATTTCCAGCATGATGGTCATGTTGGTAATGCTAAAAATGCCGTTCCGTCCAAACAAGCGCCTTCTTCCACTGGGGCAGATCCTGAGCCCTGGTATGCGACCTTGTGGTTGACACGGAACCACAAACGCACTGATCCCTTTCCATCCCTCCACTATTTTCCATCGAGCTCCATTTGTTTTTCATTTGGAGAAACACGACTGCTCACCCCTCTCCTCCTGTAAAAACATGGCGTCCCAGGCGGCTTGCCGGGGAAGTATCAATCACTACAGTGGGCCCTATTGTGAGCACCTCGGCTCGTCGTATCAGAGCTGTTCCCTCCAAAAACAAACCAGTGGACAGAGCTACGGCCCAGAACATAACAAGCGACAATGAAACACAAACTCAACTCAGGACACTGCAAACAGATCAGTGCCACTACAGCACACCTCTCCTAACAAGGACATGAGGGAGAGAGATTTAATGAAACATGAGTGTGAAGAAGTATCAGTCTGTATGTAGGCTTATAGTTTAGCTTTCAGTTTCAGACAACCAAACAGTTTGAAATAAATCTGAAAACCCTTATCTGAAAATCCAAAGTGACAGCAGATGTTAAAGATGCAATACACAACTTTGCAGGTGAAATACATGCTGCCGAGTTGACTCTTTGGAAATGTTAATGCTTTACCTGAAATGTTCCACAGCAATGAAAACACCTGTAAGTGAATGCAAGACAAAAGCATGCAAATAATGCCACTGTGGAACACTGTGGAACAACAAAATACACATACATATGCATTTAGTTCACAAATGATACACAATTGCAGCAGGATTGTGAAAATAATTAGAGCAATCATATCCTGTATTTTTTTAAACTATCCCGGCGATGCTTGATGGAGCGTCAACACAAAGCTCTCATTAATATCTAGGTAAAACTGCACTCTGCTAAAGCGCTCAGAGTAGCTTTTTGATGACAGATGCTAGACAATTTCCCTGATTGTAGCTACTCTGCTAACGCCATCAACCTGCGACCACTCCGCTGATGACAGCCCATAGACCCTCCTGATTTTACAACCGGCTATGGTCATGAAAAATACAGCAAATTAAAGCGAACTGCAGACAAGTATGTTACCAGTACAACGCCAGCAGAATACATACCAGCCGTTAAACTTCCAGGCGCATTACTTGGGCCGGTTTGAGCGGTTAAAGCTGTAGATTTATTATTAAACCTAAACACGGGGGTCCTCTTTGGGTCAAGCAGATTCCGTTTCAGGGAGAGAAATAAAAACACTTCTCTCTAAATCTGAACGTTTTAAAATGTTATTATGGTGTCACCGGCCCGAGTGTGACGTGCGACTCTCCGATCAAAGAGCCACAGAGGAGATGGTGATCGCTTATCTTTGTTTTTATCTTCTCTTAGTTTTATAAACGTCCGCAGACAGGAAAAAGTGCTTAATCTGATTTACAGGTATGCGTGTGATGCTTTACAGCCACAAGAGGTCAGTAGCAAGGGTCATTTGTGTTCAGAGGGTTGTACTAGATAGATAGGCCTAAAATCTATGTGAAATCAACATTTTAGGTAAGGAAACAGCATATAGCAAATAAGAGAGAGATTTCCTGTTCATTTTTTATCTAAAATGTTATTGATCAACTTAAAAATTTACGCAATATGATTAAATTTATGAATTTCCGTGGAGACAGGTGGCGGCACCAGGCCAAGTGGAGGGTGTCATTGAAGAAATATTTAAATAAAGAGAGATAAAAAGCTCCGGAGTTTT